>CAUYON010034595.1:0-15367 GCA_963573935.1 Arctocebus calabarensis
GGACAGACATAAAGATGTGCTTGGATATCTTGCTGAAATGCTCTGAGGATTTGAAAAAGTGCACAGACATCATAAAACAGTGCATAAAGAAAAAGTCAGGAGGTAGTCTCAATGAAGGAAGTGGTAATGATACAGTTGCTAGTTCTGAAACTGTCTATATGAATGTAATGACTAGGTTGGCATCCTATCTGAAAAAGTTACCATTTGAATTCATGCAGTCTGGAAATACTGAGGCCATAGATTTAACAGAACTGGTCAGTAATCTGCCAAGCTTACAGCTGACTCCCTTCTCACCAATATTTGGCAATGAACAGCCCCCTAAATATGAAGATGTTGTCCAGCTCTCAGCTCCTGACTCTGGACAATTTCAGACTATCGGATTGCAAGATGACAAGGAAAATTCTAGGAAAATGGACACTGTAAAATCCATTCCAAACCACTCCACAAATTCCTTATATAACTTAGAGGTAAATGATCCCAGAACTCTAAAACCTGTCCAGCTTCAATCACAGTCATTAACCATGAATCCTTTAGAAACTATTTCTTCTGATGACTTAATAGAAACACTTTATATTGAAGAAGAATCAGATGAAAAGAAAGCATTAGATAAAGGACAAAAGATAGAGAATGGACCCAGTCAGGAGTTATTAAAGAAAAATGAACATAGAACAGAATTTTCAGAACATGATACTCACCTTAAAAAATGTCCTGCCTCAGTGCAAAATGAAATTGGTAACATATTTGGAAAACCATTTGTTCATCTATCTCAGGAAGGCTGTAAATCACAAAGTCCTAAAGTTGCAAGGGGAGCGCAGAAAGATTTTATGAATTCTAATAGCCAGGAAGAGATAGATAAGTTGCTGATGGATTTGGAATCTTTTTCACAGAAGATGGAAAATTCTTTAAGAGAGCCACTTGACAAAAGTAAAAACTCTAATTCTCTAAATAGTCATAATCAGTTGACTGGTCAGACCCCTATAGATCTGGAATCCAAATCTAAAGTCTCTTTACCCGTGGAAAAAGTCTCACCTTCCTGTCTAACAAGGATTATTGAAACCAATGGACACAAAATAGAGGAAGAGGATCGAGCCCTCTTACTGAGAATTCTGGAAAGCATTGAAGACTTTGCTCAAGAATTGGTTGAATGCAAATCAGGCAGAGGAAGCCTATCACAAGAAAAGGAAATGATGCAAATTTTACAGGAAACCTTAACAACTTCCTCACAGGCCAGTTTATCAGTCTGTAGAAGTCCTGTTGATGATAAAGCCAAAGATACTACTTCCGTGGTTTTGATTCAGCAGACTCCAGAGGTGATCAAGGTAAGACCCAACAATCTTGAGTTCTGAGAAGTCGCAAACGAAAAGAATTTTTTAAGAGAAAGTTTAGAGCACTTCCAAAGAGAGTTGGAACTGGGTCCCTCTCATGGAGGAGAAAAGGTGAGAGAGACCCCCCAAAAATATTTTTTCTTTTCCTTTTATTTTTTTAGAGACAGAGTCTTTCTTTATCACCCTCGGTACAGTGCTGTGGCATCACAGCTCACAGCAACCTCCAACTCCTGGGCTTAGGTGATTCTCTTGCCTCAGCCTCCCCACCTGGCTATTTTTTTGTTGAAGTTTGGCTGGGGCCAGGTTCGAACCTGCCCCCCTCAGTATATGGGGCCAGTACCCTACCCGCTGAGCCACAGGTGCCACCCCCCAAAAAGTATTTTGATGTTTGCAAAATTCATAAACAAAAGCTATTTTTGGAAGCCTTTTTATGATCTACTAAACTCCTGTCCTACACTAGGAATGTAGAGCAGTTTACTCAGTTTACTCAGTTCAGTCAGTAAAAAGCAAAAACTTGGAGGCAAATAGACTGGTTTTAACTACCCTTCCCACAATCTTCATCTTCTAGTTCTATAACCAAAGAAAAGTTACTTAGTCTTAATATCCTCATCTCTGTGGTAGAAATCACAAAGATCGAAGATAACTAATTTGAAGGTGCTAGCAAGGTGCCTTACACAAAGTAGGCATCAAACATTAGTCCTCACCCTTCTAGTAATCCAAGAGACCAGTCATTACAGGGTACTTGTGTAGACTTATGTAAGATGCAGTGTCGGGTACAAAATTAGAGAAGACGTGATTCTTAAAAGACCATAAAACCTAGTTGAGGAGACAAAACTAACATTCCTGAAATAGTTCATGAGCATGTATCGTTACTTCGAAAGTATTGTTCGTACAGTAGGCTTCAAAGGAAATAAAAACTAGAATATGAGATTTCCTTATAGCGAGAATAAGTACCAATCTAGAATCATAGAACTAATTTTAAAAGATTTGAATCTATCCCCTATCGATAGCACTGCTTTTGCAAATTCCCAAGAAGTCCGTTATCTGCCCATTTGTGTTATGTGTTTTAGCATAACAGAATTACAAGTCCAGCATACATTAGCAAGGGGCTCTGCTATACCTCACTCATGGTCCAGGCTGATGAAGCTTCCATGTTCTTAGCACTGCCCCATTGCTCCATCTGGAATACTTGACTTCAGAGTTCACTGAAGAAGGGGAAGAAATGGGTGGTGCTTTTAACTCCCCAACATGACACACTTCATTTCTGCTCATGGTCCAGTGATCCCAACCTAAGATCTGAGAAACATAGGGAACCATGTGGAATATTTGGTAAGCACTGTCTCTGCCATCTAAATGTACTATATGTAAAAACATGTATGGATTCATAAACATCAAGCCAAATCAACAAACGCAAGTTGTACGGTAATGATATGAATTATTTTGAGATATGTATACTTCTTTAAATCATATGAAGAAGTATATCAAATATGATTTTTATCACAGTGGTTTATCCCTGGAGGGGAAGGAAAAGAGATGCTATTGAAGAAAGGTGTATAGAAGGCCTTAATAGTATTAGGAATGTTCTATTTCATAATCTGAGTGGTGAATCTTCAAGTACATATATTTTGTCATATTATTCTTTGTGCTTTTTTTTTTAATAATTTTATTGAATCATAATTATGTACATTGGTGCAATCACAAAGCACGATTCATATACATTCAGAAATATTTTGATCATACTGTTACAGATATCCTTCATGGCATTTCCTTGATCACTATATAAAGACATTAATACTCTACCATTTTTTATGGGAGTTGCATGTACAACTGCAAAATTCTACATAGGTAAAAATGTTCAATTATTTTATGTTTTGTGATACATGGAGTTGGTACTGGTCATATATCTTAAACACGAATATAGGAAAAAGGGGACATAGAAAGTTGTGAAGTACCCGAGACAAGAATTCATTTTGCAAGAATCTGTTTCATGTCATAAGGTGATAAGCGTCATTGGCTCCAGTCCCCTATATATCACGTCATTAGTTTCCATTGAGAATATGAAAAATCAGTCTCCAGAATATATATACCTAATATCCATCTCCCAGGCCAGATCTCTGTCCCATCAAATGTTTTTGTTTGTTTGTTTTTTTGGAGACAGAATCTCAATCTATCACCATGGGTAGAGTACCTTGTTGTCATCATAGCTCAGAGCAACCTCAAAGTCTTGGGCTCAAGCAATCATTTTGCCTCAGACTCCCTGGCAGCTGAGACTACAGGTGTGTGCCACTACACCTGGCTAGTTTCCTATTTTTAATAGAGACAGGGTCTCCCTCTTGCTCAGTCTGGTCCCAAACTCCTGAACTCAAGCGATCCACCCACCTCTGCCTCCCAGAGTGTCAGGGTTACAGGTGGGAGCCCCCTCCTGTTATTACTTTTGTTGTGGTTGTTGTTCTTGTTTTTTTTTTAAAAGCCCACATATGAAACCTCACGGGAAAGTGTATTTTTTTTATTTGCAAACCACACACTTTAAAACAACCTCATAGGACTCCTGTCCAAATTGTTTAGTATCATTTAATTTCTGATTTTCAATGGCATCTATATTCTTTGCAGGGCTGCTTTCTTGGATAAGGACTATACAGTCATACCCCTAGAGAATATATTCTTATGCCAATATCTCATAGAAAAAATCAATTCAAGAATGAAAGAGACTTTCTGACACTTGTAAATTTTCATCCTGTTCTTATACTATGGTGTCCTTTGAGAAGCTTTTCTTATCCTTAGGTGTTAAAATTATTAAAGATAGCAGAAAATATTCTGCCTTTATAACTTTATAACATGTATGTCTGTTTCAATAACATCCGATGTCTATGACTTGAGCAAAGGAAAAAATGGCGACAGATACAATTGAACAATCAAGAATCATTGCTAAAATGAAGAAATTGTCAAACAATGCTGGCATTTCTTTTCCCCGTCCATGTTTCTCAGTTTAATATTGAAACACTATGTAATTATAGGTACAAAATTATTTAGAGTATTTAAGTCACCAAACTAAATCCATGCTCCTGAAAATGGCTACTTTAGGAAACTGTCAATTCCTTTAATATATAACTACATTCTACATTCTCTATCCATCCGTTTCTGTGTTCCCTCCTATATCTCAGTCTTCACAAGTTTAGACACTGCTTTTCCCAGATTTCCTGGTAGCTGTAATTCTGTGTGTGAAGTAGCTTATGCTGGAGAATCTCCCTCCAATATGATTAGAAAGGAGGAGGCAGGGAGGCAGTGACCTTCCCTTGCCTGTGGCACTGCTAGGCACATGCTGACAGATGGGAGTTTTCTCAGTGACCACCCTCTCCCGTTCTAAGGACGAGTCACCAGCCCTGCAGTGTGTGGAAGTTCGATGATGCTACCAGGGGTAGCCACAGAAGCAGCAGCTTGCTGACCTTGGGATCACAGAAATGGTGCTTTAACCTTAAGTTCAATGGTGGTTTGGAACCCCGATTTTCACCCCTCTAGTCTGTCTAACTTCTTTGTCCTCCCTTATTTCTCATATGAAACTGTAGGTTGAAATAAATCACAGTCACAGTCATTCGGTATATGTCAGAACTTAGCATCGAAAGGGTGGTAGGAAAATACATCCCCTAGTGTGCCCTCCCACTGGGACAAATGCCTAGGCTAAGGTACAAATGAACACCGCTACAGACGAGGATTCACGAGATTAACTCTGCATATCCCTTGTTATTACTTCTTATGGAAAACAAGAAAGAGCAATATCATAGATTAACATTTAGAGTTTAGTAAATCAGCATTCAAACCTTAGGTACCTCCTTTACAGTAGACTGCTTGGAGACACTAACTGCGTAGAAATGGAGATTTTCATCATCCTCAGACCCATGGGATGTGCCTTGCAATGGGAACAAGTGCTCTCAAAACAAGAAGTGCAACCCCTTCAACTGGGAGTGGGGTGTTTTGCCCACCTATCTCAATGCCATAAAACTCAAAGTAATTGTGAAGCTATGATTGTCTTTATAAACCCCTGCAAGGAAGGGTTTGTCTTTCCTACAGTGTTTGATTCAGTCCAAATTTCATAAATATATTAATAAATAGTTTATATTATAAAAAAGTCAAAGAGTAACTTCAAGACAAATTATTGGGAAACTCATATGATATGCAACTCGCAGTCTCCAAGCATCATAATCAAAACTCTTTAGAGTAGGGATATGAAAGATTAAAATTAGAACAAAAGTGTCATATCCGTTGCTCCTTTTCATTCCTCAAATAATGCTTTTTTATTGTTTAGGTATTATTAGTCACTGCCAAATTAAAAGTCTGCACATAGACCTGGAATAATCATTTCCCTTAGAAAAGTTATTTAAAGTTATCAATGATGTATGTTTACACACAGTTTGATCTGATAAGTTAGCTTTCAAAAGAGAAAAAAATAATGAAGAACATTTTACCTTCTTGCATGCAAAGCAAATCTTAATAATGAAGTTTTTGACCAAGATTTCTTCTCACACATATAAATATAAATGACGTAAACTTTCATTGCATAAGTAAATTAAAAGTGAAATTTCAGTAGTAATAAGTTTACGAGCTGGATCTGTAGAAATGGGCAAAAAATTGGACAGGGAAAGATGGCCAGATCTAATAAGCAATGGCAAAGGAAAGAAATAAAAATAAACACAAACAAACAAACAAAAACCAAGAGGAACAGCAGAGACCAGTATGTGTCTGTATTATTTATGTGACAAGTCCCCCAAACTGGTAGCAACTGAATAGTTTATGGCACAATTCTTTCGTTTTCCTCCTATGCTGAATTAAGCTGCTTCCAAACAGTTGAAATTCCCAGCATCACCAGGCTGTTCAGTCCACTTTTTTGCAGGAAATGTGTGGAACTCCCAAAGTACGCAGTTTCCTCATTGCACTGTGCTTCACTTTTTTATGCTTTGTAGATACTTTTTATGCTTTATGTGATTTTTACAGAATGGAGATTCGTGACAACTTTGCATCCAGACAGTCTATACGTGCTTTTTACCAACAGTATGTGTTCATGTTCTGACCGCGTGTGACTCCTGCAATGTTTCTAACATTTTCATTATTTTATCTGTTATGGTGATCAGTATGATCTTTGATGTAACTACCGCAATTATGTTTGAATGGCACAAAATGCATCCAGGTAAGAAGGCAAACTCAGTCTATCACTGTCAGGGGTGCTCTGAGTACATTCCCTTTTCTCTCTCCTTCTTAGTCCTCTTTACATTCAAACCAAGTGATATTGAAATTGGGCCAATTAATAACCCCACAATAGCGTCCATGTGTTCATGATATATAAGGGACTCTGAAAGAAGGGAAACACATTTGTTGCAGAACCTCCACAGCAGACCACCTCCTTAATTTATCCTAATATTCTTTTTCGTTTTCTTACATTTTTTTCTTTTCCTTTTCTTTTCTTTTTTCTTTTTTTTTTTTCTTAAACTGTCACCCTCGGTAAAGTGCTGTGGCATCACAGCTCACAGCAACCTCCAACTCTTGGAGTTAAGCAGTTCTCTTGCCTCAGCCTCCCCAGTAGCTGGGACTACACACACCTGCCACAACGCCTAGCTATTTTATGGTTGTAGTTGTCATTGTTGTTTAGTAGGCCCAGGCTGGATTCGAACTCTCCAGTTCCTGTGTATGTGGCTGGTGTCCTACCTGTTGTGTTACCCGCACTGAGCCAATTTGACCTAATTTTCACAGACCAGACACGTACCACATGTACGTATTAGTACAATAGTCCCAGGACAGTCCTTAAGTTCAATTTTACAATCTGCTCTACTTCCAAACCCAGAGGAAACATCACTTGTTACTCAGCACCACCAAAGGTATGGTGGACTTCAGTTCTAAAAAAAAAAAATGAAACAAATAAACAAACTTCTCTATCCGAGCAAAGATTTTTCAAAATTATTGTGATTACTAATGGTTTGCATCTTGTCGCTAGTGGATAACCTTTATTAGCCTGGTATAGCTTTTGTTATCCAGTGTCAAAGATAGACAACAATAGCAATTTTTGTAATCATTCGTATCAATTATTGCTATTTCTCTGTGACGTGTATATGTGTGTGTGTGTGTAGAGTGGAATAAATGGAGAACAGGAATAGACAGGAATAGAGAGACTTTGGGGAAGCAAATGGCATGTATGTAGCAGGTGGTCTGAGCAGGCAGGGATAAAGTTGTGTGAGTCACCCTGGAGAACATTTTAACATATCCTACTAGCACATCCTACCCTTGCACTAATAATTATTATTATCCTATCTTGCACCACTGTAAGTCTGCTGTGTATTCTGCTATTGATTCAGCATCAATACTCAGTAGATCAAATTACTTCTAATTTTAAGTTACATCACATTTAGAAAAAAATAACTTGTATAGAATATTTTGAAAGGAATTGACTTGGGTAGTATTCTATTTTCACACTTTGGTGGAGACTTTTTTGAAATGAATTTATCTATTTCATAAGAAAACTAACCAATATGCTTTTGACATAAAACTTCCCGCAAATGTAGAAATCCTATCCGTGCCGAATTACCAGTTCTGCTCAAGGACTTCTCAATACTTGGAGTTGTATTCTGTGGGTGTTTAAACTTTAATTGGTGATTATATGCATTTCATTTGTATTTGCATTTTATTTCCTAGGCCCACACTAAAAGGCATTAAGTTAACCATTTCGAAGTCCCTGGTTTCAACTGCTTTATCCTGCCCTTTAATTTTTCAGAAGATTAAAATAACAAGAGCCCCTTGGGGAGTTGTGAATCTAGGTTGGCAGGTGGGCAAATGCTTCTCTAGAGTAACATTCTCTTTTACTGATGAAATTGCTTCCATCGTCTGCACACCTGTTAGATATCTGGCATCGTGACTTCAAGTGATGGTTTATGTGATGTGTACAGAAGGTGCAGGAGATATTCCCAGAGGTCCCTCAACCTATGAAGAATAAAAAAAACAAAACAGTGGTTGGAGAATCATAAAGTTATTTCTCTTTTAAATAGTCATTTGTTTCCCGGTGTAATTGTCAGGATTTTATATGTTTTGCTTCAACTCCCTCCAAGGCAGGAAAACAATCTTAAATTGTCTAAATATATAATTATATCAGAATAAAATATAATCTCATCACACATTTCCTATTTATACTTGCTGTAATTTTTTTTTGGTTCAAATTGGTGTTACTTTAAAAATAATTAAAAACATCATAAACATAATAAGTTGCGACAAGCAGAACTATCAAATTTATTATAAAGAAAGGTTACATACACGTTAAATCTTATTTTCTCATAATCTATAAATGTAAGTAAACCATATTTCTTGAATCAAAGCAATTAGTGTATAGTAAAATATTTCACACTTTAGCTTTTAGACAAATGGTCTAATAACAAAAATTGGTTAATTTATTTCCTTTTCTCTCCAGTGTTAACCTTCAGTGGGAGCTTTGCATGCATTTTAATTTTTCTTGAATTTATGCAAAAAGAGATTTGCATTTCCTAGCGATCATTTGTTTTGCATTTTTGCTTAGAGCAATTTTTTAAACCACCTGCTGTATCTGCCTTATGCTCAAAGTATGCTGTTGACAGTTACTAATAATGCACATTAAATTTGCCTATGATGACAGGCAAAACACTAAGTCATAACAAAACAATATATTCCTGCATTTATTTCCTCTATTTAAGTTGTGACTTAAAGGAAACATCTGATTTTCAAGACCATTAACTTATTACCATTTAGCAAGTTTTATTGACTGAGATACAGGCAGCATGTGAAAGTGAATGTAATTATACAACGTTTCAAGTGTTAGTCTATATTCCAAAGTTCGAAAATGTATATTCAGTCTAAAATAAAGCTCTTTAGGTTCATTTTATATTTTCGGAAGTCATTAGAATTGTCACAGAGATGTAATATTATTAGTAAATAAAAACATCCAGGCTGAACATTTCTGAAGGCAAAAATTGTCAAGGCAATTATAGATTTTGTGTGGTATGTTAGTTTTACTTTATTCTTCTTTGTATACATCAAATAAAGAATCATAATGCAAATAATTTTTAAATTTAAATGGCAATGATTGAGACCTGGGCATGTGAGACATTAGTTAAATCTATAAAAGTCTATGATTAGAGAAGAGTGTAGCGAAAATGAATGGAAGTGGTAGCTAGTTATCCCTGCAACCCATGTATTTTGACCTACAGAATTAGCCTTGCACTCCTAAACCTTCACTAATGTTGCCATTTATTTATTTATTTATTTTTAATTATTATTTTTTTTGAGACAGAGCCTCAAGCTGTCACCCTGGATAGAGTGCTATGGCATCTACGTGGCTAGTGCCTTAGCCCGTTGAGCCACAGGCGCTGAGCCATGCCATTTATTTAAAAAGAAAAATTCGGCTCGGCGCCTATGGCTCAACAGGCTAAGGCACCAGCCACATACACCTGAGCTGGCGGGTTCGAATCCAGCCTGGGCCCGTCAAGCAACAATGATGGTTGCAATCAAAAAATGGCCAGGCGTTGTGGTGGGTGCCTGTGGTCCCAGCTACTCGGGAGGCGGAGGCAGGAGACTCTTGAGCCCAGGAGTTGGAGGTTGCTGTGAGCTGTGATGCTACGGCACGCTATCCAGGGTGACAGCTTGAGGCTCTGTCTCAAAAAAAAAAAAAGACTTGGTAAAAAGAAAAATTCATGAGCTGCCCTAATGCCATGGTCCTTGCTACATGATTATTTCTTGGATATGTTTAACTCAGGGGTTAGTTGAGGCAAAAGTAATGCAAGCAAACTATATTTGATTTTTCTCTTTTAACCATGGAGAAATTATGAATAATTTCGTTTTTTATATAATATATTGAATTAATTTTGCCCATCTATAATATCCTTATATCTATTTTACAGAGTTTTGTTTTAAAGCAATGCATGAATAGACTCCTGGGACTTTATCAAAACATAGGGAATATTTGGTTTGGTCAATACAGTATTCAGTCAATTCTAGCAGAAATAGGTTAATTAAAGATTATATTCAAAATAATAACTTGTAACATGTGCCAGGATTTATGCTAATCATTTTTATTCATAATTTATTTAATTCTCTGTAAGGTAGCTAAGATCATTTACCCCTGTTTTGTAGATGAAGGAAGTGAATCACAAAGATATACTCGACAAGGGATAAAATGTGTTGAGTTGCAACTGAACAGCAAACACAGTCCCACGACTGCAGAGCCTGTGGGAGTTACTGCCCCACAGTTACTCTGAGTTACTGCCTATGATAGTACTGATGAGAGTAGCAAAAATTGAAAATATTCCTCAGGTCTTTGGGAGAACAGCTGTGCACATTTCATTGGTCTAAGCTTTATTTTTCTCTTATATGTGACATAAGGAGAAGAAGCAGGATCTGCCAGAAGGGAGGCTATGTAAAAACAGTGAAGCTGGCTCGGCGCCTGTGGCTCAACGGGCTAAGGTGCCAGCCACGTACACCTGAGCTGACGGGTTCGAATCCAGCCCAGGCCCACCAAACAACAATGATGGCTGCAACCAAAAAATGGCCGGGCGTTGTGGCGGGCGCCTGTAGTCGCAGCTACTTGGGAGGCGGAGGCAAGAGACTCGCTTGAGTCCAGAAACTGGAGGTTGCTGTGAGCTGTGATTGCACAGCACTCTATCCAGAGTGACAGCTTGAGGCTCTGTCTCAAAAAAATAAACAAACAAACAAACAAAAACACTGAAACTGAAGCCAGTCCTACCTTTACAAGAAACATTTGGTTTTTACCTCTGTGACACGTAACATTCCTGAGCCTCAGTCATCTCATCTGTCTATTGGAGAAAACAATATCAATCAGCAGATTTCTTACCCATGACAGTAAGAGTCCAATGTCAAAAGAATAATATTTTTAAAACACTAAAAGAAAATAGTTTCAAATAAAAAATATAAAAATAGAATTTAACAAAAGTAGAAAATGACAATCAACTAAACTTCTAAGAAGGACGCTAAAACGAATCTGCTGTGGTGAACTCACAATAATTCACAGACCTCGTCACTAACAAGTCCCTGAAGGAATATTGAAGAATGCACTTGAAAAAGAAGAGAACTGAGGGAAGGCAGAAGAAATAGCAGGCAAGTAGAAATAGTGCACAAGATTTTTAAACTAAGGGGCAAATCTAGGCAGCATTGACTATGTCAGTCCTTAACAGGGCTTGCGTTAATCTAGCAGGGAAGTGGACCTTAGATGATTTATAATAATTCTTCTGTGTAGAAAAAGTGCTCTGGAGGATTTAGACAGAGATTCAAGTAGCATTTTTCTTTCTGAACCTTAATGAAAAAATTACGTCCAATATATCCTTCATGTGCATAAAAACCATCAAAACATTTGACCAATGAAATGGAAGCTCTTTCATCATCACTCTAAACCTCTATCATCAGCCCTCAACCCCCTCCTTCCATAGTTCATTCTTATTGAATTTTCAACCATAGCACATTGGTCCTCATAGTATTTACACACACATGGGGGTACCCACACTTTCACCTACTGAATTTTTCTGGCTCCTTTAGATTGAGTTCTAGGGCTTTCTCCTCCTGAAAACCTTCCCTGTCCTTCCTTCTCCAAACTACAATTCAATTAAGTTAGACATTCCTCTTTCTCAGAGTATACACTATATAAATACTTATTCAGTAGCTGCATGGAAAGTCTAAGTCTCTGCATCAATAGATTTACACATTTTCCCAGTCCTACAAAATACACAGTGTGACTGCAGAATTCTCACCCTCATATCACTTTGAACAACACAAAATTTAGCATGCTAACTCTTATTTTATTAGCTTAATAATTAATATATTATAGAAATTACGAATCATTACATAACAATTTGTACATACCAGCCTTTATTTTATGTCTTGCTTAATAATTTGCCAGTTTTCTAGGTATGAAATTCAAGTTATTTAAAATATTTTGCAATTAAAAATAATACCACAGGAACTAAACTGGTGCATAGGTATTTTGTATTGTGAATGATATTTTTTCATGACAAAATGCTTAGAAATGGCATACCTAGGAACTACCATAGGTTTTTAAATGTTTCCATAGGTATTGAACCATTTTGTATGCTGAGTAGGTGAGTATCACACTGTTTTCCCAGTCTTCCCAAAACACTGTATTTTCTACCTGGCAAGTGAGAAATGGTGTTTCAGTATCATTTTAATTTGTACGTATCTTATTATAAGTGGTATTTTTCTAAACCATCCTTCATTTCTTTTCCTTACAATTTACCTTGAATGCATAAGCAAATCCTATTAGGTCTATCTTCACATTCAATTCCAAATCTTATTCCTCACACCGTCTGCTGTTAACACCTTTAATCCAAAGTGCCATAATTACTCATCCAGTTTATTGTAATTGCTTCCTAACAGGCTTTCTGTTCCTACATTTTCAACATTATAGTATATTCTCAATAAAAGTAATCTTAGTCAAAGCGATTCTTTTAAATGTTGGCAAATTATGTAACCCTGCTTGACACTCTCCAGTGGTTTCTCATCTCACTCTACTAAGCTCACTCTACTCATTCTACTTGAACATTCCTACAATGGCCAACAAGGCTTTACAATTATCCTGACCTCATTCCATCTGCTCTTTCCTTTCTTACTCTGTCGGAGACGTGCAAATCTGCTCTCTCCCTAGGACCCCCTCCCACTGCCCTGCTTACCACCTAGATCACTCACCCAGGGCATTAATGTGGCTGACTGCTCACTGTCACCTTTATTCAAATGCCCCTTTCTTGGGGAAGCTTTCCCTGACTACCCTGTCTCAGTGACCTCCCATACACCAGCTTTGTGATCTGTCTCCTCTGAGAACTGAAAAGGATACGGGCAGGGAGTTCCTGTTGCTTACCAAGCATTTGTTGAATGAATAAATAAGTAAATATTATATTATCAAGAGTGTGAGCTGTATTTTATTTTACCAATTTATATTTTTATATCAGTGACCAGAGAAGTATGAGGATCATAGCTGATATTCTTTAATGAAAAACAGGATAAAATATTTATCAGGAAAATGTTTTCCTTGTTATTACACTTTACACACTTAGATAAATACTAACTAAATTTTCTCCCATTAAAGGCCAAGATTCTTATGGATAATAGTAATGAAAATGTCCCTTTGTCATGAGTAAAAATGAGTATATATATATATATATATATACACACACTCACACATTAAACCTTTATTTTGCTTATAATTTATACACACACATGAGTATGAATTACATAGAAATGATAGTTGGGTTAAGAATATTTTTGTATATAGTCTTTAATATGTTTAATTTCTTCTTCAGATATTCTATTTTTAAGTTAATTTTCAATAGATGCTTTTTGGAGGAGGCATAAATCGATACTTTATCACACAGATGAACATTCTTCCACTTAGTAGTTTATTTAGTTTGTTCAGACATCTTCCAGAAATAACGTTATTTATTAAGGAAAACGTCCCTGTTTGTTTCAATGTAATGTATATTTCTCTATTATTAAATGCTATATTTTATTTTATTAGTATGTTCTTCATTTTTTTAAAAGAACACCAATCTCTTTTTATGGATATTATTTCAAAGTATATATTGGATAACCAGTCATCTAGGCTCTAATCTTACTATTCAAAATATTTGATTTCTTCCAGAAATTTTCTTATTAAATATTTTTTAAAATGTATTACTTTGGGAGCAATTAACAACTTTACAATGTTGAGCTTCATACATGTACTATGAATATAATTTATTATCTTAAGTCCTTCTTAAAATATCATAAAATAAAGTACATCACTTTACATTTCCCTGAAAAGCTTTCATTATTTATTTCTCACATAGGGCTTTGATAAAGTTATCACATTTCTACTGTTTTCTCCATACTCACTTCTCCTAACCCAATCAATCCTGCATATTCTTCTTAACTTCCATTCATTCAGGGGAATGTTTGTGAGTAGCCAGTACTCATTAAGCTTCTATTAAGTTCAATGAGAGCACATAGCTACCGTTTTTCTAGTGAAAAGTCACGTGCCTTTTCCTAAATAAATATTGTACATGAATGGTTGGTTACTTGGTGAATTAATAAAAAAGGGCAGAGAGCCCATAATTGAAATCAAGTGTGCCATTGCTAAGGCACATCAGCCCTGGATGACAGGTAAAGTTAAAGAGCACATCCAATTAACATAAAGGGCAGACTCTTTCCCTATGTTTAAGAGTTGAGTTTATGTATTATTATCTCCTCACAAGGATGGGAAAAGCCTAAGTAATTTTTTTTTTAAGGTAGGTTTAGAAGCAGGAAGTTTTATTTTACTTTCTAAGAGAGGAAAGAGCATGGAATGAAAAGGAGAAGAAATTATGGGCCCTGAGAATGAGTAGCTTGGGCTTTTATTGAAATTTTTAAAGAGGAGAAAATTGCTATTGTGAAATAATAACAGAAGGTGGTTGTTGTCCAGAGCAGTTGTTTTCTGTTAGGCTGGTCTCATCTGACTTCCTGGAATATTGTCTGGCAGATGCTGAGGGGCTACATACCCTTTTCTGTTTGTTCATTATTTTTCCAGTTCTGCAAAACAAGCTCTTTAAAAATAAACAAATTGGCTCGGCGCCTGTGGCTCAATGGGCTAAGGTGCCAGCCACGTACACCTGAGCTGGCGGGTTCGAATCCAGCCTGGGCCCGCCAAACAACAATGACGGCTGCAACCACAAAATGGCCGGGCGTTGTGGCAGGCGCCTGTGGTCCCAGCTACTTGGGAGGCAGAGGCAGGAGACTTGCTGGAGCCCAGGAATTGGAGGTTGCTGTGAGCTGTGATGCCACAGCACTCTGTCCAGGGTGACAGCTTGAGGTTCTGTCTCAAAAAAAAAAACAAAATAAAATAAAAATAAACAAATTAACTGCCTGCCCAGGTAGTCAAGAAAGAAGCAAATACTGGACCCAGCACACCATTGTGTAAAGTCTTGTTTCTGTGTTAGATGATTTACTAGCAATGCTGTCCTTTCGTATTTTTCCCTCTATGGTTTTTTGTGCTTCCTAGAACA
>CAUYON010034596.1:0-23347 GCA_963573935.1 Arctocebus calabarensis
GTTTTCATATAGTAAATGAGAAAATATCATGAATGGTATGTCAATCAGGTTGATAAAATATCTCAGATTGCATGTGAAGCCCCCACACTGTACCCCATGGTTGAACTAATGTACACAGCTATGATTCAATAAAAAAATAAATAAATAAAAGAATGTAAGGAGAAAAAAAATCGACACAAGGAACTCATATGAATAATAATATGTAGGAATAAAACTTAGACTTTGAATGAAAATTTGAATCTTGGTTGAAAATGATACTTGTAACCATTCATTTACCTTATTTGATATTTTGGAAACTCTAGTAATTATTTTTTGTAGTGAATATGGACACCACACAGTACTTGGTGTTATATGCTTTAAAATAATAGAGTCTTTGGTTCACTTGGCAAGCTATTTATAAAAAAAAAAAAAAAGAACTTACAGTACATTTGTCAAAACTAAAAAACCAACATTGGTTCTGTTAATTAAACATCAATTGTATGGAAACACTCAAGAATTATTTGAATAATGATTTCAAATATATATCTATTTTAAGGAAAAAACAGTATCATTTTGGCCATATCAATAATACAGTGAATTAAGTTTTGTAGATGTCCCTAACTCTATTTGTGGTTATCTTCAGAAGATCTGAAAGTCAGTGTTTGAGATGATGGATTTACTAATCATCCTGATCTAATCACATACATTTCATGCATTGAAACATTGCTATGTACCCCATGAATATATACAATTACTATGTCAATTCAAAATAGAATAAAGTAATTTTTTTAATAAGAAAATCTAATTTGAACAGAATTTACAATTAAACCTTCTTGGTAGAGAGCTGATGTTTCTTATGTTGGGCTTCAACTTTGACACACACATCAGTGTCAGCAGCCCTACTTTTCCAGTACCAGAAGACTCCAGGAAAGTGGTTTTTTCTAGTTTTTCCAATAGGATTTTTAAATGTCTCAGGATTTTCTTTTAAAGTAATTCGCTCAGGCTGTATCTAACCTTAAGTTTTCTTAACGAATATGAGGATTCATTATATTTTCCTGTTTATGTATTAACATATAAATAAAAGTAATCAAATCACACTTATATTTTTATAAATGACCCTTATGAGAAGAATAAGGTTTCATGAAACAAGAAACTGTCCTGGAAAATCTAAGACATATAACTTCCATCCCCATGGCAACCAACCAACTGGTTGCACCTGGTCCTCTGGGGTAATTAATTTCTTATGTGCTGGGATGGTTGGCTGCGTCTCAAGGCCAGCAGGAAAAAAAAATAAAAGAGGAACAAAATGACCTTTCTTTATAACAAAACAAACTTAAATCTCACAGAGAGAATTAGATTTTTGGGTTTCCTCTAATTTCACTCTTTCAGTAGATTTTATATTGGAGGAATAAAATGAGAGCTCATATTTGAAGTTTGGTTGAGCTTATATTTCAGAGATCTGTTGTGTAAGCCATGTTTATAGGATTGTGAAGATTTTTCGTTGTGCTTGAATTAGTTTGAGTAAATCAATATCTGTGTGTGGGCACATATCTGCACAGTACACATCACTTAAAAAGAAGAAGAAAGGCAAATATCAAAAGACCTGCTTACCAAATATCCAAAGACTGATTGTCCATAACTCTGGCTGAACATTAGAATTATCCAGAATTCTTTTTAAAACAAACTAGCATATGAGTCCACCCTTCAGAAGTTCTAACTTAATTAGTCTGGGATGGGGCCTGAGTGGCAGTGATTTTCAAAAGGTGATTAAAACTTACAGCTATGGCTGAGACAGCAAACCTTGACCTAGGAGTAAATGTCTTTGTAGGTAAAAGTTGGGTGAATATATATATTTATTGAAGTGGATTACTGTTTGTACCAGGTACTCTTTCTGTGCTTCAAATGAATGGAAGTTTTAGGGAATACTTAAGATAGTAGATATGGAAAATAATGTTCTTTAGCTTTTTAATTTTTTTTTCAATCTAAGTGTGATATCACTCTAAGTGTGTAGGATATACTTTCTATCTGGGTAGGGTATGATGCTTGAATCTCAGTGCACCTCATGTTAGGAAGTTTTCTCAGCTCCCAGAGCCAATTGTTCAGTTTTTAGAAATTTTGACTGTTACACTGTTGGCAGCCTGCAGTGACCATGTTGAAATAATTCAACCCATGGAAATCAGCAAAGGGTACAGATCGAGGCTTTGTTGCTTCTGAAGAGGGTTGTTAAACATCTACCCATAAACTACTGGTTTTCAGCTTTGAAAAGGATGAGATTTGACTGGGCCTCAAACGGTTGTCAACTCTTTCTTTTTACAGATGTAGAAACTGAGGCTCGGAGACTGTACATGACTTGTTGAGGAAATTGCCAGTGGAAACAGAAATAGAAGCCAGCCCATTGGAGTGTTTCACATCTGTCATGTTTCCCTTCTACATTGCAAATGCCATCAAGTGTAAGATCGGTGCTATAAAAATAAATATCTATCTATGCTGTGGTATTTAGGGGTACAAAATGTTTGCTGTTAAGACACCAAAATTCTGAAATGACTATGATTTACCCAGACAAGGGAGTACTATACACCCATAAAAAGAATGGGAGAGACTTTGATGTGCTGGCATGGAAAGATCTCCCGAGTATATTAGAAGAAAAATAAGCAAGGCAAAGAACAGAGTATGTAATAAGCTACTTTTTATTTATGAAAGGAGAAATAAGAATATTCATGACTGTGTTTGAAAAAAAATACTTGGAGGGTAAACAAGAACCTAATAAAAACGATTCTCTGACAGTGTAGGAGGGAAATGGAAGTGGGACGAGATCCTACCACTGTATTACAAATGAAACAAAGCTTGTACTTTAAATGAAAACAATGTCATCAAATCATTTGCACCCTCATATTAATCTGAAATTTTTTTAAAAAGAAAATAAACCAAGGCTTTGGAAACTTGACAGTTGCTAACAACCTACAGAGTTCCCTATAAACACAAACAATTGCACAGAATTTCAACATCAGATGAGGTCACAGCATGACTGTGATAAAACCAAGCCCAAATAAGACCAGTCTGTAATCATGTCTGAACACAGTCAAAATCAAGGATGCTATGCAAACATACAAGTGACAAAATATTCTCTCCCTAATAACATGAGTGACTATTTCTTCTCTACCATGACAACTATGGTTAATTTTGTTCCCCTTGGCTCCTAGACAAAAATTAATATCCTCAGCCATTGAATTGATCTCACCATCTTATACCAAGTAATTGATCCAATGGTCAAGTTCAAACATCCAGAGTAATATACTGTTATATACTGAGATATGCAGAAATTATGAATATCCAAGAATAATTTAAATATTATAAAAGAGAAAGCAGGCTATTATTCCAATTTGATTTTATTCTTTTCTAATATAACGAGTACATAATTATATTCTTGATGAACATGAGAAAACTACCTGAATGCAAGATCAGTTCAGAAATGGGATAAGAAAGAGGTGCTAAGATGGAGGTGAAATGGATAAGATTTGTTTATCTACGAAAGTTGGCTCAGAGCTTGGAATTTTGTTTAGTTAGAAATAAGAGGTTTTTGTCTTCAACCAGTATAAATAATTTCAAAATAAGACTTTGACCTTCTTGCCAGATTCTTTTAACTTCATTTCTGTAATGAGGATATTAGCATTTTTTTATTTGCACCCCGTCTCTAAACATCAACCAGGTACCAGGCACAAAGGACTCAACAGAGAGTACGATTTATCCCAGCTATCAAGGGGTTTGCTTCCTAAAGGGCAAGGCTGAACTGCTCCTCCTTCTCTTGCATTCTGTTTCGATAGGTATTCCCCCCAAAAGTGCTGTGCAGTTATTGACCAATGTTTTTCTTCTGTCTCCACACACGACTCTCCTGGAGGGCAGGCACTATATGCATCTCACCTACCTGTCTGTACACTCCTCACGCTCAGCAGAGCATCTGATAACAGCAGACACTTGTACTAGGTTGAATTGTGCCCCCTGACAATTCACATCTACCTGGATTCCTGGACTGTCACCTTATTTGGAAATAGGGTCTT
The DNA here is from genome assembly GCA_963573935.1 of Arctocebus calabarensis. Classification (NCBI taxonomy): domain Eukaryota; kingdom Metazoa; phylum Chordata; class Mammalia; order Primates; family Lorisidae; genus Arctocebus; species Arctocebus calabarensis. The sequence goes on from CAUYON010034596.1 coordinate 4,035, forward strand.
TGCAGGTATAACTAGCTGACATCAAGTCATACTAGATTAGTGAGGCTTAAATCCAGGGTGACTGGTAAGAAAGAAAGACACACAGAAGGGCCTTCTTCCCTGCAGCTGACAGAAGCAGAGATGCGGGATGTAAGTCAAGGAAAGCCAAAGAGTCCCACCAACCACCAGAGGTGAGGAAGCAGCCAGCCAGGAAAGAAAAAGAAGGATCTGTAATGGGTCTCTCTAGTTTTCAAAGTCTTTGAGAGCATAAGAATCCATGCCTCTAATCAGCTTGGATGCATATGGCACTGTGTTTAAAGACCAGGACTCCCAGACAGCCTGAATTTGAGTCTTGCTCCTACCACTTACTGTACAAGGAGTCTTAGGCTGGTAGGTTATCATCACTTTCTGCATTTATAAGGGGGGAAAAGTCATAGCAACTACCCCCAACTGAGAAGAGGACTTAATGAAATTATAGAGGTAACTATCAACGTGCACCACTGTACTGAACCAGGTAGCCAGAAGGCCATCCACACAGCTCTTAACCACTTGGACTATGCCTCTTCCAATTCAGGATAAGCTGTAAGTCAGATTTACACCAGATTTTGAATACTTAGTATGAAAAGAAAAGATGTAAACATCTTGCTAATAAGCCTTATATATTAATTGCATCTTAAAATGAGAGTACTTTCAATAGATTGGGTCAAATGAAACTACATTGTTAAAGTTAACTCCACCCGTTTTAGGTAGCTACTAGAAAATTTAAAATGCCATACGTGATCCCAGATTTGTAGCATCCACACTATACTTCCATTGGGAAGTGCTGGAATAAATGGTGCCTTGGCACAAATAAAAAATATAGTATGTACAATGGGAAAAATCTTTTAAAAATCAATAAAACATCTACACACTTGTGTGATTATTAAAATTTGGTTTTGGACACTGATTCCAAAGTAGGATTATAAAGGATTGGCACAGGGCAGTGAAATAAGACAGATCTTCTTGATCCATGGTGGATGGTCCTTTAGGTCATTGGCTTTCCTTCCTCTGAGTTACCACTTAGTGAGCACTTGTTAACCGTCAGGCTCCATACTAGGTATGTTTCAATTCCCATATCACTGAGTAAGTAATCCTATAGTTTGTGAATAACATACATAATTTACAACACATAATATATGCTCTTTAGAAATGACATTTGAGTTTCTGTAACATACATCACTTGCTCTTGAACTGTGATCATCTTTCTGGACTGAGAGAGAAATAGGAGCCACAGTAAATGTGCGGGAATTTACCTGTGTCCGTGTCACAGCTGTGGTGAACACCTCCCACCTGAGTTTGTCCATGACAATGTGACACAGATCCACCCGTAACCTGATTCATCTTGGTGAGAAAAGTGCAAGCATCTATTTGGATCAAAAGCAGATAACTAGAAAATCCTTCGAAGTGTGGAATTTCCAGGAAGCATGGCTAGCCCCTTTAAACCTTAAAGCTCCTTGTCATCCAGACATGAAATATGAACCTACTTAAATAGCATTTCTTCTTTTTTGAATTGAGGTGCTTAAAAAAAAATCCTCCCTACTCAGAGTTCTTTGACATTTCAACTGAATTAATTCCTAGAAAAATTGTAATGTCCCATTAAGAAGTGAGCTAATTGTTGGCATCTATGCCGGGGCAAAAAAAGGGGAGAACAAAGTGTCTGTCTTATCACGGTTTGGGTCACATTTATTCTGTATACTCTTTGCAAAAACAAGAAGGGGTATGAGTTTTTTGTTTTTTTTTTTTTGTTTGTTTGTTTGTTTTGGCACTGAACTTGCAGTTCTTGAACCTAATGGAGCAACACCCTAGTAAAGTATTAACCTTCCCCACAAAGAATTTCTGTTAGGTCATTGTGGAAGATACAAAGAGTGAGCGTGTCTCCTTCAGTTTTATTAAGCACTAAAATGACTTCTTCCTTTTTATAAGATAGAGGGAAATAGGAATGGTGACGTACCTGTAATCACAGCTAGAGAGGCTGAGGCAGGAGGATCACTTGAGCCAAAGAGTTTGAGGGTGTAGTGAGCTATGATCGTGCCTCTGTACTCCATTCTGGACAACAGAGGGAGACCCTGTATCACCAAAAAAACAAAAAACAAACAAACAAACAAAGGAATGAGAGGGAGAGAATTCGTTGGGTCAGATGGAGTGAAAGTGGATGAGGGATACAGTTAGATATCTGTGCATTGTCCAAGAAGAAGACATAGATAAGTTTGAGAGTTATGTAACAGGAATTTGAGAGAGTTCTGGACTGGAGCTGCATATTTCTAACAATATTTCCAACCTAGCAACTTTCTCAAAGTTCTGTGACCAAGCCTATAGACCTCCTTCATTTTCCTTCTTCCTTAACTTCTCCCCTTCCGCAAGACAGAAACGTTCCAACCATGAAGTCCAGGGTCCTGTGTTCAGGTCCGCCCTGCCTTCCCTCCGTAGTGGGGTCTTCCTCCTCATCCCCACTCCCTTCTCCAGCAGCTCCTCTTCCTCTCTCTATCTCTCATGATTTGGAGGTATCTACGCTGGTGTTCCTTTTTCTTCAACTCTTAAATCCCAGTGCCCTTTAATGGAATCTCCACTGACTCCATTGAATCACTTTCAATGAGAAAGACTGGGGCAGTAAATCCAATGACTGTTTCGTCCTTCCCATATTATGCAATCCCAGTAACATTCCACGGAACCCCTCTCCTCATCCTGAAATATTCCCTTCCCTGGCAATACAACACTCTTTTGGCTTTCTGGACACCCAGTCTCTTTTGCTGGACTTCTAATGTTGAAGTTACAAGACGCACTACTGGGTACTCCTTAGATCCTAGTAGAATTTTTTTTTTCATGAAGTAGATTCTCCTTATTCTTTGATAAGACCAGTTCCTGGCTCGGCGCCTACAGCTCAAGCAGCTAAGGTGCCAGCCACATACACCAGAGCTGGCGGATTCAAATCCAGCCCGGGCCCACCAAACAACAAAGACAACTATAACCAACCAAAAAAATAGCCGGGTGTTGTGGCAGGCACCTGTAGTCCCAGGTATTTGGGAGGCTGAGGCAAGAGGATCACTTAAGCCCAAGGGTTTGAGGTTGCTATGAGCAGTGACGCCACAATATTCCACCCAGGGCGACAGCTTGAGACTGTCTAAAAAAAAAAGACAGTGATACATGACTTTCCATATAATGTATTTGAGGTTTTACTCTTGGATCTTTATAAGAATTATAAAAATTATAATATTATTAGTAATTATTTTGGAGAGTTTCATGAATTTTAATAAATATAACCATCACCACACTTAAGATACAGAACATCCCTATCATTTTGAATGGTTGTGTGGGGCCACTTTTCTGCCAATCTTCTTACCCCACCTTGGCCCCAGGCAGTCACTGATCTAATCTAGTAATTTTTTTTTTTGAGACAGTGCCGTGGCAAAATAGCTTACGGTAACCTCCAACTCCTGGGCTCAGGTGATCCTCTTGTCTCAGCCTCCCAACTAGCTGGGACTATAGGTGCCCATAGGTGCCCAACCACCATGCCCCACTAGTTTTTAGAGGCGCACCAGGGCACAGGCTGGTCCGAACTCCTGATGTCCAGCGGTCCACCGTGTCTTGGCCTCCCAGAGTGCTAGGATTACAGGTATGAGCCTTTAATTAGTAATTTTATAATTAGTATCTTAATGCTCATTTTACCTCTCCATGAAGACAGGAAGGAAACTTTTTTTTCCCCACAGATCTGAGCCTCTAAACACTGCACATAATAGTTGCATAAGAAATACCTGCTCAATAAATTACCAACATCTAGATAGGAGAGGGATTTTATTAAGTTTATTTCTATAATAATATTACCGCTTTATAATCTTATATTTCAAAATGAGTTTAAATGAGTTACAAATATTTGAGCTAAAAAGTTATGTAATTAAAGGGTTTCTGAAGTTGATTCATAATTACAGAAATTTATCATAAGCTAATTGGACCTGCTGATATTACAGCTGAGCAGCTGAGGTCAAGCTAACAGAGCACGGACCCCAGAAAATAAAACAAACCCAATAATAGTAATAGTTGTAATACTAAGACATTATTGACAGCTCCACAATTATGGTTATCTTCCTGAACAAATACAGATATAGGAAATCAACCCCTTTGAATGAAACTAGATCTGTACTTCTCAATCCTTTCAAAAAATTATTTCCCCCTTAAGGAGATAGTTTCAATATTTCCCCTATTCATTGCCCCCCTCACAATGTTTTAATATTACAGATATATTGAACATCTTTTTGTGTATTGCAGCATATCTGTGCTTTACACATTTAAAACATAAAAATTTTTCACTCCACAAGAACAAATTATGGTCCCCTTAAGGGCGATATTGCCCCTACTGACAATGTGTGAACTGGAGTGTTTCTTTGAAGATAACACGCATAATCAACAAATTAATAAGCACTTTCAAAATGACTGTGAGAGGACTGAAGGATGAAGACCACATTTTTGCTCTTTTCTCACTGCTAGAGATTTGGACCTAGTCAACCAGTCCACTATATGGATCAAATTATTTCTAGCTAGGATAGCATCCTGTTCCATTTGGGCACTGTAGCTCACCACTCCTGCTGTTAGGGACAGGACAGAATTTTGTCCTGAACCAATTGTTCTATCTAGCATTCCCAAATTACTGCAAATGTCTGATAGCCTGGGCTGCTATTGAACAAATGTAACCTTGAAAATATAATAATATTGTCACAAAGAAAAGAATTTGTGGGTACAAAGTGAAAAGGTTTTGGTTAGTGTAGTATTGATTATGATATATAAAATACAGAACCAAGGGCCAGGCGTGGTGGTTCCTGCCTTCTAGCCCTTTGGAAAGCCAAAGCAGGAGAATTGCTTGAGGCCAGCCTGAGCAACATAGCAAGGGCCATCTCTACAAAAAATAGCAGAAAATTAGCTAGGCATGGTGATGCATGCTTAAGTTTCCTAGCTACTCAAGAGGCTGAGGTGGGAGGATGGCTTGAGCTCAGGAGTTTGGAGTTGCAGTAAGCAATGATGACGCCAGTGCACTCTAGCCCAGGCAACAGAGCAACACCCTATCAAAAAACCCACAAAAATGTGTGTGTATATCTGTGTATGTGTATGTGTGTATACTATATATAGGGTGGGGGAGAGAGAGAGAAGCATGGAGGACATATCAAACACCATTATATTAAGTAAATCTATTTTCCCATATAAAAGATGCTATTATTCACCAATAAGCAAATTACCAAGTATCTAGATATCAAACATAGTTATTATTTAAATCTCTCTCTGCCAGTGATACATTTGCTACATTTCCACTACCAAAAATATATCTCCTCAAGGTTTATTTCAATTATTTAAGAAAGACTTTGAAAAAATTGAGTTGCATGCCTATGAGTCTGACTTTTCATTGACCAAGTCTTAAGGCTTTGAGGGACTTTAAGCTAGAAACCATGGTGATGGTGCTTGTAAATATCACATTACCATAATAGCAGCAGATTCTCATTTTTGCAGTGGGAATGCACATTTTACACAGTACTAAAATAGATTATTGAGATTATATTGAAACTAACTTTAGTAACTGCACACATAAAACCGATCTTATGGGAAGACATTGTGTTCCAAAAGTGTTTACCACTCTCACAACTAAGTGGTTGTGCTGTTGTGCACCTTGCTTATCTTGTACTCAGATCCCTTTGACAAAATAACTTCTTTTAATGACTAATAAAATTCACAAAAGAAAATATCCTCACTTCACTTAATTATCTGAAACCATGTAAAATTCTTGGAAGAAAACCAATAAAGTTAATAGTGAAGAAATGTTTTGTCTTACAAGGTGTGACAATTATGTTCATAAACTTCCCACCACGCACTTCACATTGAGATCACTGTACAAATAAGTGGGTAAGATTTTATAACCTTGGTTTATCAGCGTCTCACAACGGTGCCCATCTCAACATGTGGTGGTGTCTTGCTGAGTGGGATTCATTGTTGTGTGTTTTTGTGGGCCCTCATAAGAATGTCAGAGCTTGAATTAGAACAATGAATGAACATTAAATTTCTTGTTAAGCCTGGCAAGAATAGAAGTGAAATTAGGGACATGTTAGTCCAAGTTAATGGGGATAATGCCATGAAGAAAATGGCAAGGTACGAATGGAATAATGATTTTTCTGAGGGGAGAAAAAGCATTAGTGTTAAAGAGAGGTCAGGGAAGCCAGTAACAGACAGAACAAATGCAAATAGTGCAAAAATTCATCAAATTGTGTGTCAAAATCAATAGCTGACCAAGTAAATGTTGATAGAGAAATAGTTCCAAAAATCTTAACTGAAAATCTTGGCATGAGAAAGATGTGTGAAAAAATGGTCCTGAAAGGAGCTCACTAATGAACAAAAGTAACAGAGAATCAAAGTTTGCCAGCACCTGTTGGAGAAGCAAGATGTTTCCAGTTGTTTTATCCCTGACGATGAAACATGGGTGAATCAATACGACCCTGAAACACAGTGTCAAACTGCAAATGGAAGTCAGCCGGTTCTCCATAACCAAAATTACCATCAGTCCAAAAAATGTTAAAGCATTGTTGCTAACTATTTTTGATACCAGAGGGATTATTTATTATGAACTTGCATCATCTGGACAGTTCACCAACTTTACTATTTGGAAATACCAAAAAAGCTGTGTGAAAAAGTTAGACAAAAATGACTTGAACTTTTCCCCCTAAAACTCATGGCTTTTGCACTAGAACAATGCACCAGCTCACACAGCACTGTCTGTGAGAGAGTTTTTAGCCAGTAAACAAATAACTATATTGGAACACCCTCCCTACTCACCTGATCTGGCACCCAGTGATTTATTTCTTTATCCAAAGACAAAGGAAATGTTGAAAGAAAGACATTTTGATGACATTCAGGACTTCAAGGGTAACATGACATTAAGTCTGATGGCCATTCCACAAAAAGAGTGCTGAAAGTGCTTTGTAGGGTAGACTAGACACCGAGGTGACCATAGTGATATTCAGCAATGAGGTATGTGGCACTTTTCCAAGGATGAGTTCATGAACCTAATTATCAGACCTTATATAGACAATTATTTTCAGTGCAGAAGAGTACTTTTATACGGTGTTGTGTTATTGATGCAAACACCAATGAAGAAATACTTAATAGTGAAAGCTAAATTGCCTATCACCTGCTTAAAGGTATCTTCTGTTTCCTGCCTATAATCAAAAGAAATTATTAATAAGCGTGACTTGATGTGTTCCATTTTTTATGAGAATGCTTGACTTTAGTCAAAACTGTGCTACTTTCAGTGAAAATAGTGGGCAAATCTTCACTGATACCCATTGAGATTTTCAGAACGTGCCAAAGGCCAGTGGAACCATCAGGGAAGATGATTTTGCTTCCTGTCATGTTAAAGCCACCACAGAAATCACTGGTGGCCTGGATGCCACTGAGCTTAGAGCCAAAGATATCTGAACATCTCTGAAGAAGAATGCTGCAAAGAAAATAAGATAAAAGTGTGGGTAATAGGGAAGAGGGTTGAGATGTGTGAGAAAAAAATTTAAAGAGTGTGGTTGTTGGTATGTTTTAAAAATGTATTTTGTCTTCCTCTAAGTACCTGAATTACTTAAAATAGCTGAAAGACTATCTTCAGTCTAAAAAGAGGGATTATTAAAAACTTATCATTCAAGTATCTTATTTCTGAGAAATTAATTCTTATGCAAATCTATTCAATTTGATGAAGTTATCAGTTCCCTGACATAGATCTAATTTTTTTTTTGTTTTTTGGACAAACTAGTATTTTCTTTTGGTCTGTGGACATAACACACATCCTGACTCAGCTAAACAAACGCATGTTCTCTAGATCCAGCCTCCAAAGACCACAATCAACATTGAGGAAAGGATAGATTTTTTTTAGTGTTTTCACTGCAAAAAAGAAAAACTAAAAGTTATTGAGTTGTTGAATATGTGAACTAGCTTTGATTGATTCTCTCTACAAAGTAAATCTAAATCAAAATATCACATTGTATCTTGTGCAGGTACACAACTATTATTTGTCAATTCAAGTAAATTTTTAAAAAGATTCTTCAATATAGTGTAAGCAGAGAGAAGAAGTAAATCCTTTTCTGAATCAAAAACGTCAATTTCTACATTCTGTGAATCATTGATACAGAATTGAAAGCATAGCACTGCTTCACTTCAGTTGTTTTAGTGACCTGGCTTCTTTGCCCAAGCCAGGTAATTTATTCTTTTTCCATTTCAGTTCTTTCATTAAAAAGATTAAAATAGGCTGAAATTTATTTTTCTCATCACACCTCTCAGTTTTCACAGACACTTTAACTTATTTGCTATCCTTTTAAAAATACAGCTATTCGAATAGAATTGTATCATTTAAGAAAAATGAAATTCTAAATGTTTGTTAGACAAAATAACAAACTGTACTTGCTGCAGTAGGTTTTAAAAGTAGAATCATGAAGTTTCATGCAAGAAAAATGGAACTTTGGGTTGGGTTTGTGAATATGTACCGTACTAATATATTCTTGCCCACAATATTTCCTATAATATCTCACTCTGTTGGGCTTAACTAACAGCTATTGCTTTGCTTTTAAAACTTAGCTTCTCTCGCATGCTGGTGAATACCTATGGTGAGCAGCTAAGCGCTGAGGAATGGACCCAGCAAAAGGGCTTTTGTGGTTGGACCTCTGGGCACAGAAGGAAGGTTGTAGACAGTCATGAGTTGCTGTTGCCTGCGAGCCACCAATGGCCTCAAAGCAAGGAAATCGAATTTATTCTTTGCCTTTGCACCAAGCCCAGGCTGGTAACTTACAGCTCCAAGCAGAGCATACCAGCATCTCCAGGGAGGAAGGGCCTGTGGGTAGTGAGAAGTGCCTCCCACGCTCGCCTAGAGAGGCTACCCTGGGGCTACTCAAATCCACTGAGTGCCAGGGTCAAATTGGGAGGACCCGAGAGCCCAGACTGAAAACTGGAGAAGAAAATCAAGGAGAAATGCGTGATTTACCCTCCTGTATCCTAGGAGGAAAAATACGCCCTCAGAAGCTGAGTAGAGGGAGCAGCCCCTCCCACTCTGGTAAAAGGGACACAGAGAAGTGACACTGCCGTGGGTGTTGGCCCTAATACCAGTGTCTTCGCTAAGGACATCACATTTTAAAAATGTGGCCAGATTAATATTTTAGACTTTGACTAATTCATAGCCAGCCACATTTCTCACTCAGGCAACCAAGAGTTTGAGCACCTTGATAGGAAAAAGTACGAGCTTTGAATCTACATTGGTGCCACGATGTTACCCTCCAAGATAGTCTACATCTTGCAGTATCTTTACATTGAACGTGACCACACACACACACGCTCATGAATAATGCCCCTTCCTCAATCTTGACTAGGAAACCACCTTTGAAATACTCCATATTTGTTAGTTTTTGCTTACAGGGAACAATGCTTGAGGTCAGGAAGTGCAGGAGTGCTCTACCAACCCAGAAAACACGAACAAAGGGGATTCTAAACTGATGTGAATGAAGCTGACTAACGGCGACCTGTCCTGTTTCATATATCCACACCTTGGCTAATCTAATATTCACAACAGAGGTACAGATTAAATTCTTGCATTTCCATCCTTACTGTGTCCCGAGTTACTACGTTTTCAACTGTGTTCTTTGGTTGAATCTTTTAAATGCTTTTATGAAGTCATATACACATAGATCATGTATACATTAATGCATTTATGGGGTACAATGTGCTGATTTTATATACGCAACTATAGCCCAGGTTGAATTTTTTGAACACACAAAGTACCTTCTTTAGAAAGAGCCTTAAATGAGAAAACCCAGTAATTTCAGCAAGTAAAGACACTGCCCATAGATTTATTCTTATACAATTTCTGGAACAATAAGTATTATATTTCCTGATAGCTGCTAAATGAGGTAGTCCCAGAAACCTGAGATTTTGTTCTATACATCTTATTGGAACATTCTGAATCTGCAAACGTTTATCCAGAGGATTTCTCCCTTAATTTTTCACCAGTTTAGGGGTGGCCAATCTGATCAATTTTTTTTTCTTACTTTTAAATATGAAAATAACTTCCGATCTTGGTTTCTTGTGTCAAACACAACTCAAGGCAGACACATGTACTTTACCCCAAAGGGAATTCAGAGAAGTTGAATTCATGTTGAATTCATTCAAATTCATGTTGGAAAGAAGCCAAGTTTGATGCTAGCCCGATAAGCCTGTTTTCTGGCTATAAAGCCAAACATCACGTGGCTTAGCCAGTGTGCTCATTGATTTTATGTGTCAGCTTGACTGGGCACAGGGTAGCCAGGTATTAGGTCAAACATTATTCTGGTTATTTCTGTAAAGGTGTTTCTGGATGAGATTAACATTTGAATAGGTCGACAGAGCAAAGCAGACTCCTTCCCCAGCATGAGTGGGCCTCAACCAATCTGTTGAAGATAGAACCAAAAGTCGAGGAAGAGAGAATTTTCTCTCCCTCCCCCAATCTGACTGCCTTTGAACTGAGATATTGGTCTCCTCCTGCCTTTGTACTTGGATTCAGACTGGAACTTCTCCCATCGGCCTTCCTGATTCTGCAGACTTGGATTGGAACTATACTGGCAGCTCTAGTGGGACCCCAGCTTGCCGGCTTCAGATTTGGGGATATTTTAGCCTCCGTAATCATGTGAGTTAGTTCCTTATAATAAATCTCTTCAGCTAGATGGATGTAGACATAGATAGAAATACAGAGATGCATGTTGTAATATAGCCAGAAATGATATTTTTGTTGATGACAAAATAAAATGCTTTTTAAAAAATGTAAGTACTTGAATTTACATGTTACCCACATACTTCTAGAACAAATTTGATACCAGTGTCAGCTTAGTGTTATTTTTAGTCACGTCCAAACAGCACCACAGCAAAATTCTGAAAGGGTGCCTATGATGAGGCACGTCAGGGCGCCCCCACGCTCTCTCAGGAGTCCCTTCCACTCAGCACTTGGGGTCTGTGCGGGCTCCGCCCTCTCTTCACAGGCTCTTCTGGGATGTGCCCCATTCTCTCTGCCTCCCTCTCTAGTTCATTGCTCAGTGCCTCCTAGGCCTTTTCCACTTCCTGCAGGTGTGATGTACACTCAATGCCCCTGCTCCTCAGTATTGCCAGACCCTCAGTCACACTGAGAAGAGAAGTTCTCTCCCAGGGGTCAACAGTATCAGTTGGATGGCTAATCAATGAATCAAATTATGAGTAATAAGTTAGAAATCTGGCTCATTGAAAGTCTAGCATCTCTATGAAAAATGTATACATGGTCATGCAATTTAGCTAAGTATTTTAAGAGCCATTCATATCATAACTGTAACTGTCTTAATTCCAAAAGATGCAATCCCAAAGGCCATAATCCGGACAGATTAAAATCTCTGAAATCCAAATTCCTAACAGCTAACAGAATCCACAAATTATTGATTTGGCGTTAGGTATGCTAAAGCCCTCTAAAAGTGAATTTCAAGGAAATTTCAAGGAAAGGTTACCAAGGAAGTTTGCTTTTTTCATTCTGCCCTGATGCAGTTGGTGAAAATTTCAGGCAAGTAGATGGCCAGGTGATGCAGCAACAATGAAAACTTTAGTTTAAAAAATGTGTCCTTGTCTTGGCATTCCTTCCATGTCTGAAATGCTAGGGTCTTTTTCTGACTTAAAGCTACATTTCCTTAAAGAAAACAGCAAAGTTACTGATCAGTTCAAAATGTGGTAGGAGAAAAAGACATGCAATGGTGATGTTAAGTGATCGTCAGTTTTCTTCCTCCCAGATTTGTGGCCTGTATATAGATGCAAGAGCAATGGATTTCACATCCCTGGAGCAGGACAGAAGCAAGGCAGAGAAGATAGGAAAAATTAACAGGTAATGCTCATGTAGGTCTGTACTGAATCACAAAAGAATGTCAAAAGGGCAGTATTGTGTTGAAAATGAATATGAAGCTATTTTCCAAGGAGGAAAAAAAAATTTTAAAGCAGCTATTCATTTTGCAATGCAAGACTTCAAAATATAGTTAACAACTGTGAAAGTCACCTGGGTCAGCCAGCTCTCATGGGCTACCTCTGTGCAATTGTCCATAATCTATCCCTATAATACACTTTTTCAGATGTTGAATTTTCTTTTTAGTTTTCTTGGGGTTTTTTTGGGGGGGGGTTGTTGTTCTTTATATTTTAGCCCTCCCTACTGTTTTAAAATGTCAGGATTATTTTTTACAATTTGCTGTGCTATACATTTCATTTTTGTATAATTCCCTTACTGGAGGTGCAAATTATATAAAGGCTTTTAGAATGCTAATTCATTCTATGCATTTTTTGCAAATTTGCTTCTTTAAAAGTGCATTGCCACAACATTGACTGTGTGTAAGCATTATTCAAGTACAGCAAATTGTTGAAACATCTTCAGTAAATGAAGAGATATCCTTTTTGTATACCTGCATTTGTGAAAGATAAAATTTCTGGAGATCTCAGTTCTTTGGCAAGTGGTGTGGTCATGATGCAGTGGTGACTTGTCGAGTTTTTTAATTGCTATCTTCAAAAACCTTGGGTAATTCCTCCCAGCATTTCAGGTGACAGCAGTTCTATAAGCTATTTCGTTATGAAGATGGTTCATCTGCTCATCACTGTTACACCTGTGTGACTGTCCTTAGGACACCTGAGTGTTTATGTTTGTAAAACACGTGTAACTATTGCAGCATTATTACATGAAGTGGCCTGGAAAGTATTCTGTCATGTTTTTAGATGTTTCACAAATAAATTCCTTTTTAGAAATGTAAATAAATTTCTTTTAAAGACTTTTTAAAGTTATTTTTTCTGGAATTATGTTTTCAAGATTTTGATCTTCAAAGATCATTGTTTGGGGATTTTAGTCTTTAGAGATTTTGATCTTCTAGGGGGTTGAAAATGTCAATATTTGACCCATACACATAGCATAATAGCTTGAAGTTACTAGTTACATTGGGCTTCAAGCCAGCTAGTGGAAGACAATGGGGACATTTAGGATGGGAATATTAGGGTCTTTTCTTTGGCTAAAACCAGCTCCTAAGCAGCCAATTATCTATCTAGTACAGAATCCACAAACTCAGATTACAGAGCTATGGGCAAGCCCTAGAGCTAAGAAGAGCAGCTGTGATCATCTTTCTCCTCTGACACTGTGTAGATTCGAAAGTTATGGCCCCAAAAGTTAAAAACACATTTGGGAAATGATTTATAAGGTTCAGAACACTTAGAATTGAGAAATGATATAAAGAAAATGTTACCTTTCACTTAGACTGGATAATTTGGGAGACTTCATATGAGGCAAGCATATTAGGGAGGCCAACATTTTGTTCTTCTGGCTGAATTTTTTCTCTATAATCATCTGTTTTATACATAAGAGAATAATCAAATTGTAGTCACTGTGCTAGTGAACAAGGTCTTTGCTACACTCAGGCCCAAGGGACAACCTGTCTTCGCTGAACATAACCAACAATCTGTACAAGTTGCTATTCTACAAAAATATAAGTTGCATTATAACAGGTATCTATGATCCCTGGAATTGTCAAATGACCCTTGACCATGGAAGAACCTTATGCTATATATGACTGATCAAATCAGAAGTCTGTAATCCAGGATCTAACCTCAGTCTTTTCCCAGAGCCTGAGTCACTTCATTAATCTATTTCCTATTTTGTACCAGCCAGTGCCATAAGTACTGGAGATTTTAAGATAAATTAAAGCCTTTTCCTGCTTTCCAATTATGCTTACGGAACATAGAAAGATAAATGGGAACTCGGGGCCACAACCTGATGTAAACCAGAAAGGCTGTATTTTAACGTAAACTATATCTCAGCACTACCTCCAAACCCGTCCTCTACTGACAAGCAGTTGTCACCTCCCTCCCTCGAGACCTGGATGACTTTTGAGGTATGCTGCACCCTCACTCCATTCTGAATATGCCTTTGAATAGAATATTTCAAGAGTCTATTAACATGAAACCCTTTTTAAGACTTTGGCTCCTTCACACCAAAAAGCCATGTGAGGTTTTCCAGTGGCTTTAATTTCAAGCCCTGATATCCTGGTAGCTTATGCCAGAAGTTAGCAGGGGAGAAGCCTTAAGCACCAGCCTCCTAAAGCATCCAAATTCTGATAATTATTCAGAAGATGCTTTCAACACTCCCTGTGTCTCAGATAACAGGGGAAGTTTTAAAAACTGCAGATTTCCACATTCGACTTCCAAACATAACAGTTCACTCCACCTGAAAATGACCAGGCATTTTCAATTTTTATTTTTTAATTTTTCAAATCTCTCTAGGTCATTCTAGAGTACAACCAGCATTGACAACTGCTCATTATAGAACTTGGGGAGTGGGGACGTGTTTTCTCAACCGCAGGAACACTTGACTGATATCGAAAAGAACTCAGTGGGCATCTTTCTTCCTGCTTCGTGAAACTGAGCACTTGTCATTTCCGTCACTCGTATCAAAGTGACTCGATTTGCATATGGCCAGCCCCTCACTCATTCACTCTTCTGGCCATGTCTGTGTCTGTGTAAAACCCTTACCTACCCTTGTGGATCTTCATGCTGCCAGTGCAGCCTCACAATTCGCGGTTTTTAATACATGTGGTTGATTTCCTACATTCATATTTCTCAAAAGGAAAATTCAAATTTTTGCCAGGCGACCCTTCACCTGCTCCAATATTTGCTATTCCAAATAGGAGGTGGACAAGGATTCTTCAAATGATAATAACTTGCAACAAGTCAAGATACATGATTTTTTTCTTTTGGGGGGGGAGCATTTTATTTTTAACTGTTGCATATCTTGAGGCACTTGTGATCACTTCACAAAAATATTAATGCTGATCTGAGATCCTAGTGTTCCCTATAAAAATTGAGACGCTAATGGTCCTTAATTAGTGGTGGTGAGCGGGTGCAGTGAAGGATCATCAAGCCTGTCTATATGACTTTGAGTATGTACTTAACCACTCCCCGCCTGTGTGCTCACATGTTCAATGGACACAATAAAATAATCAGAGTAATGCATATGGGAGTTGTGAAGACTAAGTGCAATACCCCTTAGAATAATGTCTGGATAAAAGAACGTTCAATAAAAAGGGGCATTGCTACCATGTCTACTGTTACTATTATCATTGTTATTTAGTCAAGAGAGGTGTCCAACAAGAAAAAGTGGGAATAACTATTGACTATAGAATGTAACTGGATTGTGGAACATTATAAATTTGAGAGGATGGAGAAATAAAAGATAGCAATATAAAGTTTTTGAACAGGTGGGCAACTTAACAAAGAAGCCAAAAAAGGTCAGCCCAGGAGGTCGGTTTGGGTTGTGTTTATGGGAGGGAAGGGGCATTCTGTTACTGACCGAGTTATAGAATAAGTAACTAAAATGCCACTGTTCAGCTAGAAAGGGATTTGGGCGGAAATCTGTGACTTTCGTCACCTCACCTGTTGAAAATAAAATAAAATAAAGCCTAGGAAAGGCTCTGTATTACTTTCAGGCTTAATAATTCTCTCTACCCCCATCATTTTGATTCATCTCACCTGTTAAAAATCATAAAAGTCTTTTTTGGTCATTCTTAAAAAGAAAAATGTATTTTCTTAACAGCACACTAATTAGGAACCAGAAGTGTCTTTTCTGAACATCCCTCTTGTGACACTCTGATGCATCTATTTTTAGAGTTGGGGGGGTGTTGGGGTTTCGTTGGGTTTTGATTTTCTGAGGAAAGAAAGAAGTGACTGGATCATAAAATACCTCTTCATGGCAGAGACGGACCACGTGGCTTTAATTAGGAAGCAGAGCAGTGTCTCTTCAGCTAAGCAGTAAATGCAGCTTCGTGGGGCCTGGCAGACTCTGACAACAGCAGCCCTGCTTCCCCACCTTCCGGAGAAGTCGGCCACCAGCCTCACAGTAGCTGCAGACTCAACTGCAGAGTGTGGCTGAGCTTTCTAATCACACTCCACCCTCCTTCCACCCTCAAATGCAGGAAAGTGGAGCCAAACCCCAGGGATGCTGGGAAAAGTGCTCAGATCAACATCTCTTATCTCCAGGGGAAAGAGTCTCAGAAATTACGAAGTACCCCAAACCAATTTCCTGTACTTTTGTATAGAAAAAAAGTAAAATGACCCTGGATGGAGAAGTGCAGGCTGGGTTCCTGCCCAGTTCCAGCCAAATATCCAATGCAATAGTCCGGACTGGAGCCCTCCAGGCAGAACAGACGCACGGTCTTCAATATTTTCCCCTGTCAACCCTACACCTCAAATTTACACTTTTGGTAATTATCAGTATTGGAGCAATAAATGGCCTTTGTAGAAATGTTTTTAAAAGGGTGAAAACGCTCAGTTCAAATTTGCTTCTTATTAAAAACTATAAAAGTTTTAGTGTGGATGAAGGTTAAATGCACTGGCGGAATTAGATTTTGCAAATTGTATTTGTTGAATTGTCTGCGGACTTGGGCATCCTAATGCTTCCTCTGCAGAGAAAATGTGAAGCTGATTACTAACACATAAAGGGTTGCTAGAGAAATGCAAGATGATGAAAGGAAATGCAATTGCCCTTTACAAATCTGTTTTCTCACATGCAATGAGATTTTCCTATTGTGGGATTAAGGACAGGGTAAGGATAGACATGGGTGGTTAGTACAGAAGATGGGGTCTTAAGCTCCATTCTGCCTAAGTATTGCCCACAGAATCCAATTCCTGGTTCTCACTCTAGAGTTTCTAAAGTGAGCCCAAGGAATCTGTAGTTTCAACACACATTATAGGTAGTTTTGATGCAAATTGTCCTTGACCCATGGTTTGAGAAATTCTGGAAGAGTTAAACCATTTTGGATACTCACGTTAAAAGAAAGAACCACCTCCCACCACGTGACCTAGAGGCTGGCATTTCTGGGTATTTGGTTTGATTTGGTATAGCTGAAGCCCCGTTATTACAAAGCCTGGATTCACACTACTTGCTTGAGTGAGAGAAAAAAACCTCAAAAATCTATAATTTGCCAAGCGTTGGGTGTTACATGAATCACATTAGGTATGAGGGAATTAATACATATTCCTCATTCCTAAGAGGTGCTTCCAAGGACAAAGATTATTTTTCATTCTAAAGTTATATACCCATTCGCTTTCCCTTAGGGCACATGAAAATCCCCCAAATCTATTTTTGGTCTCGTCTCAGAAAGAAAGATTGATTTTTTTTGATCTTAAAAATATTCCCTGCTGTAAAGATTTTAAATTTGTAGTTACCAACCCACATATTTCTAAGAATGTTATGAGATTTCAGTCATGAAGCAAAAGGTATAATAAGATCTCTCATAAATAACAACAATCTTGGAAACTAAAAAGTAAGAGGCAAGCAGACAGAAAGTCTACCGAGCATCAGGCCTCTTTCAAGCGCCTCCTAACTCCAAAGCACACCCCAAGAAATGATTGGAGATGATTCATTAAAATCAACAAGCCAGCAGGTGCTGAGGAAAGGAATCTGCAGTGTGAAGTCAGGTTTGAATTTTAATGAGCACAGGGGCTTCCTTTACAAGTTCTTACAGGATGCGTTACCGTGCCCGCCAGCATGTGCAGAATGGGTCGACATCTGCGTTCTGCCTCACTTTGGCTGGGTGACCTCAGGCAGATTAATTGGTTTCTCTGAGCAGCAGTTTCTATATCTTTACATGTGGAGCTAACAGTGCCTACCCACAAGTGTGGTTATTTGGTGTAAATGAGATAAAGCAAGCAGAGTGTCTAACAGACTAACTGACTCGCAGTGGCTCTCGGGAAATGTGATACATTCCTCATGGCGGTGTGAATATTGTATCCAGAAAGAAAGAAAACAGGAAAACAAAGGGGGATAAAATAATTTAATTAATTTGAAGTCTTTTTTGTTAAGTAGTTAAGAAAATGTAATCTATCAGGTTGCAGTGGTTAAGACGCGGCTTTTAGCCAGAGACCCTCATTTTAAATCCCAACTGAGTGACTTAGTAACCTTGGGACATTGGGCAAGTGCTTTAAAATCTTTAAACCTGGGCTTCTCATTTGTAAAATGGGGCTAACATGGAAATGCTGTGAGAACTTCCAAGAGGAAGAATATAAGCCACTTAGTGGAAGGTCTGGGAGAAACTAAGCCCTGAGTTTGTAGCAGGTGTTATGCATATTATTATCTCATTATTATCATTATTCATTAACCATACATGATGGCTCAAGGCCCTTAAATGTTCCTTTCAAGGCAAACTTATTTTGGTACAAGTCTCATAAGTTTAAAGATCCAATTATATAATCTTGGCCTTCTGGCAGAACAACTTTATCAGTCTCAAAAGTAACCTCTAAACTCTTTTTTCCAGGTCACTGGAGGCTGCTCACATGATATTTGGCCTCCAAGTCTTGCAATGATTGCCATCTTTGCAGAGAACTCCTGCCAGCCAAGTTAGAGGCCCTACATGCTGGTTATAGCCTAAGCAAATCCCTAGTCCTGTAAGTAAGAGGTTAGGCATGAAGTTACTCCTTGGGGTTTAAATCACAGGGAAATCACTTTACTCCGCAAGAATCCATTAATGCTGGTAAAATGTGGGCCCTTTTAAAGAGATAAAAAGTGCTGGGCAGGCATGTCTATAACCCTAGCACTTCAGGAGGCTGAGGCAGGAGGATCGCTTGAGGCCAGCAGTTGGAAAAATAAAGATGCAGATAGATTCAACAGAGTTTTACAGCTAATAAAAGAAAGACTTATACATGATATGCAAATTTGGTAACATACATGCAAATCATAAGTGAAGTCTTTCCTTGAATTATCCTTTAGAAACCATTAAGAACTGTCTTCAATTATTTCCAAAGGGAATAGGGAGGAGAATATAGCTCGTCTGGTTCTACACAGCTGAAATATCCAGGTGCGTGACAGAAAGGGAGTGGGGAGAGTAGATGGAGGCGACTCTGCCTTCAAAGCAGTTGTTTGGGGAGAGGAGTTGGGAGATTCTGCTCCCAGCCTGACCCAACTACTCCCAGCAGGTGTCATCAGGAATTAGCTGAAGCTCTTTTCTCTGAAGGACCTTAACCTTTAGAGGATTCTGAACTCTACACTGTTTTGTTTTGTTTTTTAAATAATTTTATTAAGCATAATTGTGTACATTGGTGCAATCATAGGGCAGAATGTGCTTCATATACAATCAGAAATATTTTGATCATACTGTTAGAGATAGCCTTCATGGCATATTCTTGATCACTATATAAAGACATTGATACTCTACCTTTAATAAGTTTCACCAGTACCCTGCTAAGATGCACCGTAGATGTGATCCCACCAATCACCCTCCCTCCACCCATCC
>CAUYON010034597.1:0-18761 GCA_963573935.1 Arctocebus calabarensis
AAAGACAAATTAATTATTTTTTTTTAAAGTTAAAGATAACCCCTAATAATTAGCACATTGCCTGCTGGAAAGCAGATGCCAAAAACAAAATAGTTCACTTTGATACACTACTGGGACCTGATCAAATTAAAAAGCTTCTGTACAGCCAAGAACATAGTAAGTTTAGCAAGCAGACAGCCCTCAAAATGGGGGAAAATATGTGCAGGTTATGCCTCCAACAAAGGTTTGATAACCAGAAGCCACAGAGAACTCAAATGTATTAGCAAGAAAAGAACAAGTGATCCCATCTCAGGATGGGCAAAAGACTTGAAGAGAGACTTCTCTAAAGAGGAAAGGCACACAGCCTACAGACACATGAAAAATTGCTCACCATCCTTCATCAATCATCAGAGAAATGCAAATCAAAACTACTTTGAGATATCACCTAACTCCAGTAAGATTAGCCCACATAACAAAATCCCAAAACCAGAGATGTTGGCATGGATGTGGAGAAAAGGAAACACTTCTACACTGCTGGTGGGAATGCACACTAAAACGTTCCTTTTGGAAGAATGTTTGGAGAATATTTAGAGATCTAAAAATTGACCTGCCATTTGATCCTATAATTCCTTTACTAGGTATATACGCAGAAGACCAAAAATCACATTATAACAAAGACATCTGTACCAGAATGTTCATTGAAGCCCAATTCATAATTGCTAAGTCATGGAAGAAACCTAAGTGCCCATCGATCCACAAATGGATTAATAAATTGGGGTACATGTATACCATGGAATATTACTCAGCCTTAAAGAAAGATGGAGATTTTACCTCTTTCATATTTACATGGATGGAGCTGGAACATATTCTTCTTAGCAAAGTATCTCAAGAATGAAAGAAAAAGTATCCAATGTACACAGCCCTACTATGAAGCTAATTTATAGCTGTTGTATGAATGGTATAACCCAACTATGACACAAGAATATGGGGAAAGGGTAGAGAGGGGAGGGGAAGGTTGGGGGGCGTGGGAGGGTAATTGGTGGGGCCACACCTACGGTGCATCTTAGAAGGGTACAGGCGAACCTTACAGACTAAGAGTACAAATGTCTTCATATAATAACTGAAAAAATGCCAGGAAGGCTATGTTAATCAGTTTGATGAAAATAGTTAAGATTGTATATGAAACCAGCACATTGTACCCCTTGATTGCACTATTGTACACAGCTATGATTTAATAATAAAGACAATAAAATTTTTTAAAAAAAGGAAAAGTCTACTACTTATTCTATCATTTGTTCTTTCATTCAAATTTTTATAGACCCTGAACTATGAGCTACATTTTAAGTGCCAGAAAGTTAAAACACTTGTTCCAATATTCTTTCTGCCCTAAGGAGACACATAATTGAATGCTGGAGACAGAAAAAAAATTGCACCACTTTGGTCTAAAATGAAAACTGCTGTAACAGAGATATGCACTGGGAATCATCATATCACAAGTGAGGAACAAATTTACTCAAATGGTAAGCATTTTGTGCCACATTTCAACTGCACACATTGGAATTACCTACTGGCTATCTTTTTGCCCATATTTATATTTTGAGTCCCCAGAGAATGAATTGGTATTATGTACGCAGTTTGGTAATTAAGTTCATGAACTTTCCACCATGTGCTTATATTAACAGCACTGTACAAACAAGTCAGTAAGCTTTCATAACCTTGGTATATCAGTGTCTCACAGCTGTGTTCATGTCAATAAGTGGCCGTGTCTTCCTGAGTCATATTCATTATTGCTGCGTGTTTTTGAGTGCCATGGTAAGAAAGTCAGAGCTTGAATTAGAGCAAAAAACAAACATTAAATTTCTTATTAAACTTGGCAAAAGTGGATGTGAAATGAGGGACATGTTAGTCCAAGTTTATGGGGTCAATACCATGAAGAAAACAGCAGTGTACAAATGGATTAAACATTTTTCTGATGACAGAGAAAGCATCACTAATAAAAAGAGATCAAGGTGTCCAGTAATAAGCATATCTGATGAAAAAATTGCAAAATTTGTTGAACTGTGTGTCAAAATCATTGGATGACTGTGAGAAGCACAGCAAACTAAGTAAATATCAATAGAGAAACAGTTAGAAAAATCTTAACTCAAAACATTGGGGGGGAAAAGGTATGTGCAAAAATGGTCCCAGAGGAGCTTGCCAATAAACACAAACCAAAGGATGGTCAAAATTTGCCAAGAACTTTTGGAGTGGCAAGACAATGTATTGTGCCATGTCATCACTGATGATGAAACTTGCGTGTACTAACACACACCTGAGACAAAGCATCAAAGTGCACAATGGATGTCAGTCAATTCTCCATGACCAAAAATTTCTATTAGTCCAAATTAAAAGTAAAAAAGATACTGATTTTTGATGTCAGAAGGATTGTTCATTGTGAATTTGTACCACTTGGACAAATAGTTAACTGAGTTTACTATTTGGAAGTGGTGAAAAAGCTTTGTGAAAAAGTTATATAAAACTTTTCACCAACAATTCATGATGTTTACATCACAAGCACCAGGCCACACAACATTGCCTGTGAGAAAGTTTTTAGTCAGTAAACAAATAACCATATTGGAACACCCTCCCTACTCACCTGATCTGGCCCCTAATTTTTTCTTTACCTGAAGATAAAGAAAATATTGGAAGGAAGACATTTTTATGACATTCAGTATATCAAGGGTAATAGGATAACAGTTCTGATGGCCATTCCACACAAAAAGTTCCAAAATTGCTTTGAAGGGTGAACTAGGCACTGGTTCACTGCATTGCTTCCCAAGTGGAGTCCTTCAAAGGTGACCATAGTGATACTCAGCAATGAGGTTATGTAGTACTTTTTCTAGGATGAGTTTTTTCAAACCTGATAGACCTTTTGTATTTGTACAATCCAGCTACTCTAGAACTCCGATGAACTAGCGCATAGGAGGTTCCCTGGGATTGGAATTGATTCCCTTAACTCCCTATGTTGAGTTTTGCTTCATTTAACTATAAAAAATATGTAAGCCTGGAAAAAATATGAAAAATAGATACCTCTCCCCAGCCTCTTAATTACTGGGGAGAGACAGCTCAAAGTTATGAAGTCAGAGCACATGGTCCACGCTTGCTTGTGCTTATCCTAGAGCACACCTGAATTGCTAAGTGCAACAGCCCTTCTCAGCCACATCTCACAAATTCACCCACTCTTTTTCCTCTCAAGACCCTGACCACTTCCCTGCTGCTTTACCTCACTATTGTCATAGTATTCTTTTTGCATGAGTTGTATGATCTGGCAATGTTGGAATATTTTGTCCAGTCAAACCCCAATCCGATATTAACTATGGTAATCTCCCTTATCTGTATTTTCAATTACTTGCAGTCAACCATAGTCCAAAAATGTTAAATAGAACATTTCAGAAATAAGCAGTGTACCATTTAAATCGTGACCATTCTGAGTTGCATGATGAAATTTCTCATCATTCCTCTTCATACTGGGATGCAAATTATCCCTTGGTCCAGCATATTCATGTTGTATATACTCTATTGGCCCCTGAGTCACTTAGTAGCCATTTTGGCTATTAGATGGATCAAGTGTTGGTGTATCACCATGCTTGTGTTCAAGTCGCCCTCATTTTATGTTATAATGTCTTCAAAGCATGAGAGTAGTGATGCTGGCAATTCAGACATGCCAAACAGAAGCTGTAAAGTATATCCTTTAAGTGAAAAGTTGAAAATTCTTGAGTTAATAAGGAAAGGAATAAAAATCATGACGTTGACGTTGCTAAGATCTATAGTAAGAATAAATCTACCTGTGAAATTATGAAAAAGAAAAAACGAAGTTTATACTAGTTTTCTGTTACACTGCAAACTATAAAAGTTATGGCCACAGTGTGGGAAAAGGGCTTAGGTAAGATGGAAAAGGTTCTGAAGTTTGTAGGTGAAAGACATAAACATGGTGCTTGTATGTCCCATAGACAGAGAGTGACTACTTCAATCATGATTATTAAACCTCATCCTTACAGCATTTTCAACATGTGGGTCGCAACCCCTTTGTAACAATGAAAATACATCCGGATGGGCGGTGCCTGTGGCTCATCGAGTAGAGCACTGGCCCCATATACCGAAGGTAGAGGGTTCAAACCCGGCCCCGGCTGAACTGCAAAACAGAAAAATAGCCAGGAGTTGTGGTGGCCGCCTGTAGTCCCAGCTACTTGGGAGGCTGAGGCAAGAGAATCGCCTAAGCCCAGGAGTTGGAGGATGCTGTGAGCTGTGTGACGCCACGGCACTCTACCCACTCTACCAAGGGCGATAAAGTGAGACTCTGTTTCTACAAAAAAAGAAAAGAAAGAAAAAACATCCGGCATATCAGATATTTACATTATGATTCATAATAGTAGCCAAATTACAGTTATGGAGTAGCAACAAAAATAATTTTATGGTTGAGAGTCACCAGAACATGAGTAACTGTATTAAAGGGTCACAGCATCAGGAGGCCTTAGGAAGGGTGAGAACCACTGCTTTAGGATTCTTCTAGCTCAAATACAAAAATCAAATCTTGGGTCAACAAGTCCTGGGGCTACAACCTGTGGCCATAAACCATCATCTCCTTGAGGCCAGAGGTTTGCCTTACTCATTTGTGTTCTCTAGCACCTGACTTTGTAAAACAAGAGTTCAAAAGTAATATTGAATATGACCTGAACCGAGTGCTGATGGCAAACTCCCCCATCAGTCAGCACCGCAGAGCCTGACTTGCCGCACATCTACCTCATTTCCAAGGTCACATTCTCCTACTAACAAAATGGTTTCCTTGGCTTCCAGCATCACAATCTCTATCTACTTCCAAGAATTTCCTCATGTACTTTAGTGTTCCTGAGATAGTCTCCCATCCCCTAATTCCAATACTGCATTCCTTTCCTCTAAGGCAGTGGTTCTCAACCTGTGGGTTGTGACCCACAGGAACTGTATTAAAGGGTTGCAGCATTAGGAAGGTTGAGAAGCACTGCTCTAAGGTATTTTAACTCAATGCCTATTTTGGGAGGTGGATATTTTCAGCAACACAGCATGATAATAAGGGAGAGAACAATTTTCTCTGTTGAGCATTGCACGTGGGTTCTAGTTCTACTTCTTGCCCTCAAGTGAGTCATTTAACAAATATCTGATGCTCCTGGTCCCCATCTATAAAATGGAACTGTTAATAAGATGGCACAAAAGACTGAAGCAAGAATTCAATATGGCACACCTTTTGGGTGCGGGAGACAATTACCAGAGGAACTCTACCCAACAAATTCAAATATTGTGACCTGGAAAAAACATAATTACATTAACCTCACTTTGACCTGAAAAAAAAAAAGAAGAAAGAATTCAATAAATGGTGATCAACTATCTTCTATTCCTCTTTGATTAAGTCCATACATTTTCTTACAGTATGTCACAAACACCTATGACTATTGAATGTAAATTAATTATGTCCTTGTGTTTAATTTTTCTTATTTTCTTATCTTGGTCTTCTAAGGGAAGAGATGATTATTTATTTCTGGTTGGATAAAAATTAATATTTTAAACATTCAGGTGCTATGGATTCTTTTTATCACTACTCCCACCAACCAACCCACTTCCCAAATCCTGCGCTACAACCCCAAGGTTCTGATTTGCCTGAATAAAAATATTAGATTTGTATCCAAATGATTTGGTAAATCACAAAGGTTGAATAACTCTGCCTTAATGCACAGGACACCTAAAGAAAGACAATTTCATATTGGGAATCAATGAAGGTAAAAGCCAAAACTACATACACGGTTCCTAAACACAATTCCTTCATCTGATTCTCTTGACTTCAGGCAAACAACGTTTTCTCAGGAAGACACCATTTTCCTTTTGCCATTTTAAATAGCAGGTCATCCAAATGACACTCCCCTTTTTCTTTTTATACTCCAATTGTGCGTGCATGAATTATGCCAGTTTCATATTATTTTCTGTGTAATGAGCAAAAAGAACATTCTAAGCACCACATGCCCTATTGCTGTGTTACTACATACACAGAGAACCATCAGGATTTCTTGCTGTCAGGGTAGATACACCTGGAAGGCAGCTCACCAGGCCTCACTGCCTGTCACCACTGTAGCCTGAAAGCACCTGGGGAAAGACACTTGGCTCAGATGCTCAATTCCCTCCTAGCAGCTGTGTCTTAGTGAACTTACCTTCTCTCTCTGAGCTTCAGACTCTTCATATATGAAATTACTTCTAGCGCAGACTAAAGTGTATGAAAATCCCCATTCCCTTTCTGCCTTGCCTTTTCCTAAATGAAGTCATTGTCCTTCATGGCACAGCAATAGCGCCTTGTGCTGGAATTTATCTGTTTGCATGTCTGTCTCTCCCACTAGACACAGCAGCAGGGACCAAACTCCATTTGTTTTAATTACTGGGTATACGAACAGAATGTCCAGGACGTAATAAGCACTCAACGAAACATTCGTTCTCACTTTACATGCCACAGCACTTTTAGGTGGAGGCACTGCCAGCCGAATTTTTTCAGAATGTTAGCAAAGCTTTGGAAAACCATTTACCTGCTGCCCTAGGATGGCATGAGCATAAAGTTCATGTTAATCCATTTCATTTCTTTCTCGTGATGCTTCTTTAGTGTTCCTATCAGACCATCCACTGAGGTGTGTGAAGCCCGAGTTTCCACCCTGCCAGCTTAGCCCTTTCTTAGCTCCACATGTCTCCTTGACTGGTACAGGTCTGTAGCTTATAGGCCAGCAGGGATTTGAAGAGCTTTAAACTCAAAGAGTTTAAACGGATATCAAAAAAAAGCTGCCAGAAATTTCAACTGCAATTAAATACAACTGTTCATGCTATCTTTTGGAGAGATTTAAAGTAGACCGACATCAATAATAATAATAATAGTGATAATGATGAACGCTAACATTTATTATAAATTGACAGTGGTCCAAAACAATTTGTGTGCATTATTTAAGTTAAGCTTTGCAAAAATAGGATATAGCTTTTATCACTATGCCTTTCTAAAGATAAGGACATCAAAGTAACAAGATGGTTAATCATTTCCTTAAGTTTAAAAACTATGAGTAATGGAGCCAGGATTTGCTAGAGGAAGTCCTGCTCTAAAATCTACACCTACCTTACCCTGGGATCGCTCCTAAAAGCAGACCCTGCAACAGGGATTTGGGGATGATCCCAGGAAGGAGGTTTAGAAAGTGGGGCATTGAGAAAGAAAAAGGACAAAGCCTAGTTAATGACCCAGTTATTGTATGGACAACTGGGATTCTGTCCCACCAGGGGGCCTCTGAGTCCATGTGGAACACATCTGAGAGTCATCTGTGAGGGGCAAGGGAGCTGGGGCATTTTTCTACGAATTTCAGTCCTCATGTCTTGGGCATGGCCAAGCAGGTTTTCCCAGGAGGAGGACACCACAGGTAGAGAGACTCAGGTAGGCATCAGCTTGCAAACTGTCCACAGGAGACCTGGAGATAAGCTGAGGGAACACAAGTGAGTAGCACTGACACCAGCCACGGTGGCCTCAACCAGCACACTGTGCCCTGGAGGAAAAGCATACAAAGACGAGCCAGGGAAAGCTTAAATCTGCATGCACCAAAAACGTAGTTCAGTTCCTCTTCTATAGGTAATCCTGGCAATGCGGTTCCGATGAGATCAGTGTTATGATACTGACCTTACACATGAGGAAACTGAGGCACAGGAGCTTAAGTAGCACATAGGAGATTTATAAGCAACACAGGTAAGACATGAACACAGAGATTCTGCTCAAGGGTCCAAGCTTTCAACAACATATGAGCGCGTGAAGCAATGGTGCATATTACATAGCATGTGTCACATCTGCTGAAGCTGCCACCAGCGATGTCCCAGCTGCTGTCAGCATTCCCTTGTCCTCTCTAGCACTCATTCAGCTGCTACGGTGGCATGGTCACTACTGTCTCAAATTGCAGGAGAGACCTTCCCACCTGTCTGCTTTCAAGAAACCTTCTTCCCTACAATGACTCATTCCCCTAAGGCAGCCTTGGGATGTCAATGTCACAGACTGGCCTGGAGCATGGTGGGCACTCGGTAAGGGTCAGTGGTCCTGAGAGCCAGTGACCATGTAGCCAGGGAAGAAGCATTTTCAGAGGCAGCTGGGATGTGGCTCCGCAAGAAAAGGAACTGACTCCACCCTGTTGAGCAGACCTGACTACCTGGCGTAGTCAGAATTCAGATACTTTATTTTCAGTGAGTACCAATCACACTGGTTCTCCTTTATTTGCTGCTGTGCTTTCCACAATCTCATTCCCAAAATATTACATGGAAAAAACAATGTTTATTTCCATAAATAAACAAGAGAAAGACTACATTCACATAACTTATCATACGTGTATATCATTATAATCATTTCATCTTATTAATTTTTGTTAATCTAGGACTGATTTATAAATTAATCTTTTTCATAAGTATGCACAGAAAAATAATAGGAGATGGTTGGTTTGGTACTATACGTGGTTTCAGGCTACCCCTGGTGTCTTGGAATATGTGGCCTGTGGGTAAGAGAGCACCACTAGACATGTTAAAAAGAGTCCTCCACCTGGATTCAGAAAGAGATGGGTTCAGATTTCAATTTGTCCACTTTATCCATGATCTAAGAAGTATCCTCAGTGGTTAAAAGGAGAATTATAACAATTTAATAATTATAATTATAATGTTTATTCAACATTCTATTTGGAAGCAAAATAGAATGTGTATTACATAATATGATTATCCCTGTCATCCTTGGTGCAACAAATAACTATTATTATGCCCTTTTCAGGGACTTAAGAAGTAAATTTCTGGAGTGTATTAGCACTTCCTCCAGGTCACATAGCTAGGAAATGAAGGGGTCTGTGCTGGCGGCTGTGCTGGCCTTACCCTCTCTGAAGGGCTTTTCTGAAAACTGTCCTCATACTAGGTGTGTAGAGAAGGTTCAGAATGGAAGCCTCGAGTCATCTCATTGGTACAGCCCCTCTTACTGAGTCTATTTAATTCCTGGGAGACAGTATAAGATCATCTCTTAGAATTGCACCAAGCACTCTATCATCTATAACTGGCACATTCCTTCCTGCAGAGGGAAAACTTGGCAAAGACAATGATTCGGAACAGAAATCAAAGAGCTGAGCTATTCCATTTACCTGTTAGCTTTTCACATGATCTTATTTTTCTGGTTTTGCATAAGTGTCAATCATCTTTCTGCACAGGTGTGAGTTCTGAAGTATTCTCTGACAAGTCCAGTCCTACAGGGCTAAAATTGAGCCTCTGCTTCCTTTGTATAGCAGTGTGCATACATGAAGTACATATAAATGGCCCAATGCACCTTGGGCCCATATCAGCTATCACAAGCAACCACTGCAGAAATTGACCTTGTTTTATAGTTTTTCTGCCTGAAACTATATAGACAGCTTGACAACTGATTTCCAAGCAGATATTCACAGTTTGTGGAGCTATAATCTTTGCTTGCTGTAAACTTTCCTCATTTAAAAGACAACTTAAGAGATCTAGAAATAACTGAGATCTGGAAATGCCAGTATGCTCACATAAGCCAGCTGATTGTAAACACAGCTCTTTAGCTCCTGAAATCTAATAAACAAAATAGCACATCAAAGCTCTAAGTGAAATCTGAGCCTCTGCAGAATGCCACTAAGGGGTGAAACAACCTAAATCCTTCACCGGTCTTGAAAGAAGATCAAAATGCAATTTAGCAACCCCCCTTTTCATTTTTATGCTGATACCGTTAGTGCATCTAACACATCTGAACCTTAAAAACAGCTGTTCTGAAAATAAACTGCCACATTCAACACTAAGAACAGGAAATATTAAAATGTATTTTATATCTTTTCTTTTCTTTTTGTAGCTAGTCTGGGAGCAGGGAGGGAGGTACAACAAAAAGGATGTATCAAACATGTATTACCTAGGTAGAAATCATTACACTAATGGTGAATGAAGCAAATTAAAGAGAATAAGACTGAGACACCTTTTCCAGAGATGAGGGTGTCCCTTAGTGAAAGCCCGTAGGGAAAATGGTAAGACACCAATGTCTACCAAACTCGTATTCACAGGAAGACACTGAAGAGCGCTCATTTACTGGAGAAGGCAGGTGAATAATAACAGAGCACAATCAAAGTCCCTTACACCAGCCACAGCGAAATTGGACAAGGCCCACAAAGAGTAGGCAATTGATCAGACAAACACAGGCACCCGTACCATGCTCTGACACTCTATTGTTTCTCTGTTTTGTGATCTTAGTGTTAAAAATGGAGAAAATATTTTAGAAAATGTAACAATAGTTCAAAACTTCATAAAATAGGAGTTTGAGATAAGTATATTCTATGCTAATGGTATTCTGGGAAATTCAGTAAATTTGAACCATATCTTGAGGAATCTTGTTTTACTTATAAGCTTGATCCAATTGGACTCAATTCATGATGACTGCTAATGTCTTTAAAAGAGGGAAGTTTTTACTCAAAAGGTGTAGAATATTGTTATAGGACAGTAAAATATTCTAGATACATTCTTCTTTACTGGGACAAAAGAAAACTTCCATGTTCTTATATGTTGTGACTAGCTAAATTGAAAACAGAATTAAAGCATCAAGTTCTATATCACAAATAATGATCGGTAAACACTGTTGTTTTCAGAGAATGGTATACATCCAAACTGAGTAAATTAGGTCATGGATATGACATACTTACCACTATGAAGAAAATTAGCTATTGTCATTATTGAGTTAATTTTGAAAGCTTTAAAAAATATATATTATATATGTAAACTGATAACAAAACTATTATTTTAAAGAGATTCTAATAAGAACTATGTCATAAAGTCAAGCAAATAATGTTTCATATATGTTCACATTCATGACCTTGAAAACACCATTTACACTCTCTCATTTGTTTTATTGTCTATGAAACATGTGTTAGAAAAACTCCATTGTGAAAATTTAATGAGATATGTAGAGGAAGTAAATTCTAAAGCATTTGTTTGTCATGATAGAAATACAACAAAAGGGTTCCTGTCACTCATGTTTTTATCTAGCAAAATTCACAAGGATTGTTATCTCCCCCCTCAGCTTAAATGTCCATTTCATATTCTAGAACAAAACATTTACCTAACATCCTATTCTTTTTCACTGACATAACCTAAAGAGATCATAACTCACCTCCTTTTTTTGGAAACAGATATTGAAAATGATTGTCAATATTCAGGTAAATTGAAAGATTATGTCTATACTTAATGTTTTAATGAGGTATTTCAACAGTTGCATTCCAAAATGTTGATAGCATTATAACTTGAAGAAAGTAACCTTGTTTTCTGGAAGATGGCCAATTATCCACAGTGCACAGAATCTTGGATGTTGGCACTGGATGGAAAGTTGGAAGCCACCTATTTCAATCCCTTCCAGGCCAAAACGTTGAGACAGAGAATGTTCCAGTAATGGGAAACTAATAGTTGGCCTCTTCTAATTTCAATGAAAAAAGTTTCCCTCATATAACAGATACTGAGAAAGACTACATTTTTTATTTTAATAAGAGTCGATCCACTATATTTGGAGTTATATACTTTTCTTGACATAAAAGATGTGTTTGCTTGTTTTCAAAGTTTATACAGCTGTGCATTGCTTAATGATGGACATATATTCTGAGAAATGCCTCATGAGGTGGTTTTGTTACTATGAAAACATGGAGTGTATTTACACAAACCTAGATGGCCCAGCCCACTACAGCAGCTCAGCTATCCATGTAGCCTATTATGTACAGCCTACATGAACCCGTACAGTTTGTTACTGCACTGGATACCGCAGGCAATTGTAACTTAATAGTAAGTATCTGTGTATCTAAGCATAGAACTGATATGGCTAAAACATGCTATTATAATCTATGGGATCACTGTTGTATATGCAGTCTATCAAAAATCAACTACCTAGGCAGAAAATAGGATCAAAGGAAATAATGTGAATCAGCTTAACTCCAGAAGAAGGGACTTTTTATGATACTTCTATGCTTAGCAGCTCATTATACAGTCTTTAGTCATAATATTCTATCTTTTCCCTAGAGCTGATCTCAAATCCTTTAAAGTTGAAGTCGTCGACCTCAGTGTTTTCTCCATTACTTCTACGAACCCCAACATGCCACGGTCACTCTGTCCAAGGTCCCTGCTCTGTTCCTCCACATCAAATTATTTTCTGGGATTGCTGTTTGCCTCATTACATCCTTTACTGTGAAATGCCTAGAATTTAGCTTTTAAGATACTTTATAGACATTAAAGGTAGTAAATTTGTCCTGGATTTTGTCCTTTCTAACAGAGACATTTTATTGAATTTAATTTTATAGAGTCAGATATCAAAAAATATTCAGATAGTTTATGATAGCTATCAATTTAACCTTATTCCTGGACCAACTCTGTAATGTATATGAGAACTATATCTCATATAATCAGCACTCCATCTAGTGGGACTATTGTAAGAGTAAGGGGTCCTCCTTCATGTCCTTCTGGGTATGATGCCTCATTCCCTCCTATTTTCCTACTGCCTGTGAATAAAGGGTGGTCACCTTCCACCATTCCTGGGCAGGATCCTACCCCTACAGGTCTTGGCACTATCCGAAGCCCTTATACACCTTCTTTCATGAACAATGTAAGATTGTGTATCTGTTACGCACAGACTCGGCTTCAATGTCCAGATGTGTGAGAACTAAATGGTGACCACTATAAAGAGTTCTTAACATAGTCTTTTATACAAGGCTCTATGTAGTCCTCTACACGAACCTTTCTTCTGTGATACATCATGACCTCCAGATTATAATTAGAAATGCAAGTATAATTTAACCCCCTGATTTTATACCTCTTTTCTTTCAAATTTTTTTAAATACCTCTCCATCAGTTAATTAAATATATTTACAGTTCTTTCCAGGCTTACTGGGGTGTTACGGGCTGAACTGTATCCCTCCAAAAATTTATATGAAGTCCTAACACCTCAGAACATTACCATATTTGGAGGTGGGCGTCTTTAAAAGGGTAATTAAGTTAAAAATGGGTCATTAGGGTGGGACTTAATCTGACTGGCGGCCCAGGAAAAGAAAAAAATGGACACAGACACATACAGAAGGAAAACAATGTAAAGAAACAGAAGACAGTCAAAGAGAGAGGTCTAAAACAGATCCTTCCTGCACAGCCTTGTAAAGACACCAGCTCAGCCAACACCCTGACCTTGGAAGTTTTGCTTCCAGAACTGGGAAAAGATACATTTCTGCTAAGTTATCTGGCCTGTGGTACTTTGTTATGGCAGGTCTTGCACAGTAATACATGAGCTCATCACTTGCCATGCTTCTCACCAGTGAGAATAAAATCCCAACCCCCCGGCACACCTTCATGGCTGAACATGAACTAAATCATCCTTAAGTCTCAGATCTCACCTCTTCCCAACCTCTCTTGGTTTTATTCTCTCCATCTAAGCAGGTTTCCCTAACAGTCCAGGCTGACATCTGTGACAGGGCTTTGGGGCTGTCCTCTCCCTGGAGCACTCCTCCCACGAGCATCCCATAGCTGGCTCTGTCATTCAGTCTCAGCTCAAAGTCTCTGCCCCAGAAAAGCCTTCCTGACCTGACCTTCCATCTAAAAAGTGCTCATCCCTTCCAGCAAACTATGCACCAACTGTCCTGGCTCATTTCTTCATAACATTTTTTCTATCATGGAACCTCATCACTTTCTGTTGCACTCCGTTTTACCATCAATGAGCAAAGTTATGACCATTTCGTGCAAAAAAAAAAGAGATATTATTAAGTTGAACATATGCCTAGGTTTTCCTGGAAAGTCCTAATTTTCACCAGTTTCCATGTAATTATTACTAGCACCCACTTTCACTGTCAAAATTGTCCTGGTTTGCATAATAAATGATATAAACTACATTCTGAAGGTCATTAAAAAACTTAAGCTGTTTTCTACACCAGACAAGATATTCTTAAGATTCCCAAGACAAAATACTCTCCAAGCTCTGCAAAGCTCTGTGAAGCTCTGCTTTCAAATACTAAGGACACCACATGATTTCACCCCTCTGTGTCAGCACATGAAATGTCCTCTGCCAGGAACTCTATATATTTGAAAATATCAAACTTAAACTACCCCTGAGTTCTCCCTCTGTTTTTATCCTCATATCTTTCACTGCCTACATTGCACATCTCACTGACAGTGTGTGGATATTTGTTGAGCCTTGGGCTCATCATTCATGGCCAGCTCTTAGGCAAATATCTCTTTCCAACATTCCCTTTTCCATTAATTAAATTACTACTCATTTACTATCTCGATGTATTTTTATTTTTTCTTTCTCCCCTATTAGCAGCCCTTCTGCTAATTTCTACCATTTCTTTTTATCAAATATAGCAGAAGAAACCTATTTAACCAAATTATCCCCTTCCATGACCTTTATTCTTCCCATTTTGTGGCAACAGCTTCCAAAGGATGTTCATGCACCTGCTTTTGCCTCCTTCATTCTATTTTCTACAGAGCAACCACGATGATATTTTCAAAACTGAAATCAGGTCAGGTAACTCTTCTACCCAATCCTCTCTGATGGTAGATGTGAAAGGCCCAACAATGGCCTACATGACCCTTTGTGATCTGCTGCTTTCTGGGTCTCATCTCTTGCTAACTTTGCCTTAGCCATGCTGGCCTCTGCTGTTTCTCAGACATGCCAAGCTCCTGCAAAGCATCATTTGCTGCTTCTTCTTTCTTTTTTTTTTTTTTTAATTAAGTCATAAAGAAGTATCATGTATATTAATGCTTTTATGGCATATAATGTGATTTCATATACAATTTGGAATATTTACATCATACTGGTTAATATATCCCTCACCTCATTTCCTTAATTATTGTGTTAAGACATTTATCCTCTATACTTAATAGCTTCAACATGTACCCTTGCAATTTGCACCATGGGTGTGTGTGATCCCACCATTCACCCTCCCTCCATCTGACCCCTCCCCCTCTAATCCCCCCACCCTTCTTCATCCTGGGCCATAGTTGTGATCTATTCTGATGCTTATCTTGGGATAGCTGCATCACTCATTCCTTTCTGTCTTTGTTCAAATGCCACCTTCTCAGTAAGGCATTCTTTGACCTTACTTAAAATAGCAAACATGACCCTTCTTATCCTGACACACCCTATCCTTTTTCTCCACTTATTTTTTCCACAAAGAACTTATCACCAACCGTCATAGAATTTTCATTTCTTATGCAATTGTTTATTGTCTACACCCTCCACTAGAACACAAGGGCCAAGAGAGCAGGAATCTTTGTTTTTGTTCACTGTTGTGCCCTCAGCTCATCTGGGCAATGCTTAGTGCATGTTTAGAGATCAGGACAGGTTGATTCAACTGAGGGATCGTCACCTTTCTTTCGAGGCTTCCTCCCTTATCCACGTGCACCCATCAGGTGGGCTGATAAACAAGGTGGTGGTGAGACCCAAGTAAGGAGTATGGACAATGATTACTGATGAGAAACCACAGTGACTGCAGAGGATCCACTTCTAGTTTCACAAATCTAGAAACACCAGAGTTTCTCCCTTGGGCTGGGCCACTTCTAGAAGTTCTCAGAGAGTCCAGTACAGAACCGGGAAGAGGGTGGGGCAGGGCAGTTACAGACACTCTCTGTGGTGCGAGCAGGAGTCAACAAAGAAAGAAATGGCAGTTTCACGCTAGGGCCACAGTGTCCTGAAAGGTGATCCTGGAATTGCCAAGAGTAGGGAAAGCTTGAGAAACCAGAGCTCCCACCCTCTTTCCACCCACATCCAAATAAAAGCAATTCATGTTTTATCTCTGTTCTATTTCTGGACTCCAGATAAGCTTTCCACTGCTGAAATCAAAGGCACAAATGGAACTTTAGAAATCATCACTGTACTTCACACTAATGAACACGAATGTCTGTAAAGCTCAGAAGGAGACCTTGGGTGTAGTGAGTAGCAGATGAAACTATCTTAGGGGCAACAGCTTCCAAAATGTGGGGAAGGGTCCAAACCAGAAAGGGTTAAAAAGTGAATCAGGCTTCCCATTAATGAGCTTAATTTTCACGTTGGCCTTATCCTCAGCACATTTTATCAAACTGGCAGCTGTGTAATTAGTATCTGATTTTATGTTTATCTTTCCCACTATATGGTACAGTACATTCAAGTAAAATCTGCCTGTCTTATTCACCGTGATACTCCAGGTGTCTGAGGCATAGTAGGTGCTCAATAAATATTTGTTGAAAAAAATGAATGAAGGAACAAGAAACAAACACTGGAGACATCTGGTAAGGTCAATTTCATATACATATATACCTTTGAGTCTTACTTTGAGCTGTCTTCTGCCCAAATCTATTCAAAATACCACATAAGATGAATATTTAAGGAGGACTGTTAGAAAAAAAATGGACCTCAAAGTTTTATGTACTCTTTGACCATATTATCTGGATTTTCTGTTGCTTACAGATTTTATTTCCTGCAATATAAATTTTAGTGTCATGCTCTCAGTTTTTACCAAAAGACAATACAAGAAGTAATCCCATGAGACCCAGGAGTTTAAGCTGTTCTGTGGAAAACATTCATCAAATCACTGAAAATACCTTACCAAAAAGGCCTATGCAGAAATACATTATTAAGCTACATAAAAGGAAAATTGTTTTTCTTAAAAACCAGTGTACATTTTCCTTGCTGATGAGAACTGATCATATCTCCATTCTTTCATCAGGCACCAGGAAATTTAGAAAAATATAAATTTGGGGTTTAACCAACGAGTGGCTCCTTAAAGCCTAACTCTCTAAGACCAGGTTTGTTTAGCTGTTATTTATTTTTCTCTAGATCATTTTTCTTATTCCTACTTACATCACACCATTATTTTAGTGTATGTTGCTTTGGCAGACTGCCGCGAATCTTCAGGGAAATAAGGTGAAAAGAGGATGTGGAAAAAAGAATATTTTTTCAAATTACAGCAAAACAATTTTGGGAAACATATTTCTGTTACAAATACTAGTTAGTATTTCACAGAAATTCCCTGAAGCCTGTCTTGTCTTTTATCAAGCATTTATCAACTTCCTGTAACAGGCTCATGGTGTGTTCAGCTCTATGGATACTGAACTTATTGACAACTTAACCAAAGTATATTGATTGCTGCTTCGCTATTAAGCAGGATAAAAAATATTAGAGTTTCACAGAGGCTTATTATTATCATCAGGCATCTTAGCCTGACTTGAATATACACACAGATAAAACACATCTCAAATTTACAAGTAATATAGAGCTCAGAAGTGTGCTTATAACACTAGTGAATTACCCAGTCTATAAATTCAGACTGAGTTCAAATCTCAACTCTGTGGCTTATTAGCTGTGGGACTTTGAACAATTGAACTTTGAACAAAGACCTTGCTTTGCCTTAGCTTTCCATTTAAAATGGGAATAAAAATATTTATTCGATAGAGTTGTTTTAAATATTAAAAGAGACGTAAAAACTTGAGAATGCTTCATAACTGTAAGCACTCAATGCATGCATATTAGTATTATTATAAGATGATCATAATTACTGTAAAGTCCAAAACTAAATTCAAGAAAATATAAGAATACTCAGATTCCAAAGCGAGAAGTCATACTTATTGAGGATAAATAACAGTATCTAGATTTAGGTTTTAAATACCAATTGCAACGAGATGACATAGAGGAGATCTATCATGGAAAAACAATGTTATCTCAAAAGTATCTGGAAGCTATCATGGTCCCAAAGCTTTTATTCAAAAGAATTTCCCATGTGCTTGCCATGAGCCAGGGATGCTTCCAGTTGCTGAGTTACTATTCCTGAGTGAGAATAAGGAGGGTCTGGCCTCATGTGGAGGGAGAAAGCTAATAATGAAGCATATCTCTGAAGAAGATGATTTCAGACAGTGATAAGATAGGTTAAGAAAAAGAAATAAAGCACAAAGCTAGACAGGGAGGTAGACAAGGGAAGACATTTGAAACAGAAATCAGGGAGACTTCTCTGAGGAATGATGTTCTAGCTGCTAAGAGCTGAGAGGTAGCCAGCCCTGCTCTAGGTGGAGGAAGGATGCTTTAGGTGGGGAAAGGATTCTCTAGGTGGGGGAAGGATGCTCTGGGTGGGGAAAGGATGCTCTAGGTGGGGGAAGGATGCTCTAAATGGGAAAAGGATGCTGTAGGTGGGGGAAGAATGCTATAGGTGGGGGAAGGATGCTGTAGGTGGGGAAAGGTTGCTCTAGGTGGGGGAAGGGTGCTCTATGTGGGAGAAGGATGCTTTAGGTGGGGGAAGGATGCTCTAGGTGGGGGAAGGATGCTCTAGCTGGGAGAAGCAGCAAGTTTAAAGGTCCAGAAGTGGTAACAAATAGTCATGATGTAGTTGGTAAAAATAGCAACAAAAATTAGGTTACAAGAGTAGTAGGAAATATTGACAGGTTCCTCTCCACTACCCTACAAGGCAGCTGCCATTGACACCTGCATGAGAAGACCCATGCACACAGATGAGATGTGGCTCACTCAAGGTCACGCTGCCAGTGAGAGATGGCACCAGAGTGTGAATCCCAGCAGCGGGGCTCTAATCACTGGGCTCTTTCTGCCATGTTTGTAATGGAAGCAAAAGTCCACATCACAGCAAAAAAAAAAAAGAAAGAAAGAAGGAAGGAAAAAGAAAATTCTGTGCTTGGTACAAACTGAACCCTCCCTCATATAAAAAGTGCTTTTCTCAGGACTCTGAACTCCCAGGTTTTCATAC
>CAUYON010034600.1:0-10612 GCA_963573935.1 Arctocebus calabarensis
CGCCTGTAGTCCCAGCTACTTGGGAGGCAGAGGCAGGAGACTCGCTTGAGCCCAGGAATTGGAGGTTGCCGTGAGCTATGATGCCACAGCACTCTGTCCAGGGTGACAGCTTGAGGCTCTGTCTCAAAAAAAAAAAAAAAGAATTTAAATATGCTGGAGGGGAGGGGAGGGGGTAGGATGGGTGGAGAGATGGTAAAT
The DNA here is from genome assembly GCA_963573935.1 of Arctocebus calabarensis. NCBI lineage: Eukaryota > Metazoa > Chordata > Mammalia > Primates > Lorisidae > Arctocebus > Arctocebus calabarensis. The sequence goes on from CAUYON010034600.1 coordinate 199, forward strand.
GGTGGGATCACACTTATGGTGCATCTTAGAAGGGTCCAGGTGAAACTTACTAAATGCAGAATACATATGTTTTCATACAATAACCAAGAAAATCCCATGAAGGTCATGTCGAACAGTTGGTTGAAAATATATCAGATTGTATATGAAGCCAGCACATTGTATCTCATGATTGCACTAATGTACACAGCTAAGATTTAATTAAAAAAAAAAAAGAATTTAAATATGCAAAACAAAACTTAAAAACTTTTAGATGACAATATAAGATAATAACTTTATGAGCTCTAGGAGGAATAATATCTTTCTTCCTTCCTCCCTCCATCCCTCCCTTCCTTTTTTTCCCTTTCCTTTCCTTTTGAGATAGGGTGAGAGGGTCATGATCTGTTGCCTAGGCTAGAGTGCCAGTGGCCATCATAGCTCACTGTAGCCTCCAGCTCCTGGGCTCAAGTGATCCTCTTTCCAGCCTCCTAAGAAGCTGGGACTATAGGTATGTGCCACCATGCCCAGCTGAGTTTTTCTATTTTTTGTAGAGATGGGGGTCTCACTCTTGCTCACGCTAGTCTTAAACTCCTGTCCTGTTGCCTAGGCTTTCCAGTGTGCTAAGATCACAGGCATAAGCCACTGCACCTGGCCAGGGAACGATTTCTCAAATAAGATTTTGCTCTTAAAAGGAAAATAATTTTAAATTTTACAATGTTGGAAGTAAGATTTTTCTCTGTGAAAATCCACCTGAAAATTTGGAGAAGATATTTGTAACAGATGTCTAACAAAAAAATTAGTGATTAAAATACATAAAGGCAACCTATACATTATTTTAAAAAATGAATGGCAAACAGAACAGTTTGAAAAAACAATGAAAAAATTTTTTCAAAATATATTAAAAAAGAATTTACATCATTTTGTAAGACTGAACATTCATATACCCTACAATCTGCTGCAAATTTTCCTCCTGCATATATTCCCAAAGGAATGTTAGCATGTGTGTACCAGGGACTTGGACAAGTGCATCCATTTGTTCATAAAGGCAAAAACCAGCAACAACACGGATAAATGGGAGAATGAATAAATAAATGTGGTGTATAACTGTGAAAATGAAGAACTATATAGTATACTCATCAACATTCATCATATTGAATAAAAAGAGCCAGTCACAAAGGACTAATTATAGAAAGTTCAACATTAAGCAAAATCAAACAGTACACTAGTTAGGGATAAATGCTTATGGGGTAAAACTATAAAAAGGACAATAAAGGAATGATAAACCCAGAATAGTCCTTTTATCGAGAAGCTAGCTTTCTAATTGGGGAGATGACTCATTCACATGTGCTAAATCGCAAGTCCTTGGAAAGAAGGAAGATGCCTAGATTGGGGACAGGTACTTGGGACTTCAAAGGTATTCTAATGTCTGATGGTGGGTATACAGGTATCCATTTTATTTGTATGTTATAATATTTTTGGTATTACATATTTATTTATGTTTTTTTTTATTGTTGTTAAAGAATAAAAACATTGAAAATGAGAGAAAACCTTACCAGGACCTATTTGAGTAGTCTATAGGTTCCTCTTAGGGACAGTACAGCTTAGGTTTCTGAGAGAGGTGACATTTTTAAACTTGGCTGAGCGACATTTCTGAGTCTTGGTTTTCTAATTTATCAAGTGAGGTTAATACTTAATGTATTGTTAGGACAAAATTTGATTGTATTAGAAAATCCTAGCTTATGAACTGCCATCTAGTAAATATATATTTGTTTTATTGTTATTAAAATATTATTCTTCACTAGTGAAGATATTTAAAAATAAAAATAGAAATCAAAACCAGTCTTTTGATCTGAAATATACTGAGGTTAATATTATCTTAGAGTTGCATTATTTATAATATTGCTTCCAAGTGTGAGGAGTATGTTTTTATTCGAAGAACTAATGATGACTGCTGTATGCCATCAAACTTTCTTCTTCTTCTTTTTTTTTTTTTTTTATTATTTTGTTCTTGTTGTTGTTGAGACAGCGTCTCAAGCTGTCACCCTTGGTAGAGTGCCATGGCGTGACAGTCAACAGCAACCTCCAACTCTTGGGCTTAAGTGAGTCTCTTGCTTTAGCCTCTGAAGTAGCTGGGACTACAGGCACTTGCCACAACACCCAGCAATTTTTTTTTTTTTTTTTTTTTTGGTTGTAGTTGTAATCACTGTTTGGCATGCCTGGGCTGGATTCGAACCTGCCAGCTCCCGTGTATGTGGCTGACGCTCTAGCTGCTTGAGCTACAGGCACTGAGCTGGTCATCAAACTTTCTTATGGCCCATTTTGCCTGGGATATTTACTCATAACTTGCATTTTGTCCATCTCTTCAGTCTTCATTACCAGGCACTACTATGGATCTTCAGGCAATAGCTGTTGATATTAATCACCTCCCATCAAATGTAGATAAAGGAGAAAAGGAAGATAAAGTTCAAAGTCAAAGAGATTCAAGGCAACAGGTCTGACTGAGAAGTGACGCCTGAAATTACACAAGGACTGGTGGACTGGCAGAGACCCCGCTCCTCCAAGGTCAGGGTTTTATGTGGGCACAGCATCTGGGCAGACTGTTTGGTTTTACTATCCAGTGAATTGGTTTTACAACCCCAAAGAGGTGGATTTGAGGTAGCTTCCACTGACAAAAGTCAAGCTGCTTTACAAAAAGAAAAAAAGGTTATGTTGCTAAAACTTTTGAACTAAAACGAGAAGACAGAATTTCCTCCAATCACAAGGAGCCAAGAAAAAGATCACATTTCCTGGGTGCCCACTCAACTTACCACCCCCTCACTAGCTCCCCTTTAGCAACAGAAAGAAATCACAGTAGTGAGTTAATAGTGTTGTGAGCCAGACTTTCCTTAACCCCTGGTGATTCAGCCCCACGGCTGGAGGAGGGGTAGGTAGCAAGTTCTTTAACACTAAGCGCCCTGGACTGGCTTTCAATATTAGACATCCGGAGTTTTTGAAAATTAACACTGGAACAAAAGTGACGATCATACTCCATGTCCCCTTCACCCGCCCTCAGTCAAAACTTTGTTTTAGGTTTCTTTGGGGCTGCTTAAAAAAAAACAAAAAAAACAAAAAAACAACTAATGGGAAACACTATCTAGAAATGGAGAAATCAAACCAATACTTAAGCGTGTTGCAGCAATTACGCTACCCAGGATTGATTTTACTACAAACTAAAGGAAAAATGTGTTTTACCATAAATGACACTCCTTAAAGTCTGTAACCAGCTTCCTTCCTCTCTCTTTCCAGCATATCTATTTAATCGTGCATGGCTGCAGCAAGGTGATGCAATAGTTTCAATGTCACTGCCTTATCTAGGCCTGGAATGAGAAAACCGGTGTGATTAAGCAGTTGTAGCTCAGAGCATAGACCCTTGGGCCTAGGAATGGTGGCAAATTTCTTCCACCGAGCTTGGTAGGGGTTCCAGTGCCGTCTATAAATCCACAGACAGGGCTCTAGGGCACTGTTCTGATCCTCCTTCCCTACAAATTTCTGAGATGAGGGTCTAATAAGAAATTCAATTTCAAGTCCCCTCACTCACTTTCTAGGTTTTCAAAACCTGAAGGACTTACCTATAACAATATACATGATCAGAGGGAAGCCCATTGACCACCAGTGATATTGGGAGCTGTAAGATGCTCCATTGGCTATGAAACAACCACGAGATGCTCTATCCGTTTTAGTCCCTACTGACATTGTCAGGATGATGTCTGTTGGAGATTCACTTCTAGCGGATGAGCTTCCCAGACCAAACCTCACAGGGATCCCTCAGCTGAGGAGGGTAAATTGTTGCATTGACAATACAACTGTAAAAAAAACTACCTGAGATGGTTATTTATTCCAGCAGAGATAGAGGGAATTTTCAAAGGGCCACTCTCTTTGAAATTCATTACTATTTTTCTCCAGCACATGAAAGAACGTTCTAGAAAGTGCCCAAAGTCTGCTCACTTACCAAAGGAATAAGGAACACAGATCTGAGTTAAGACTGAAAGATATTTGGACAACTGTCCTCTCCAAGGAGGAGAGTTTGGGCCTTGGCATCCAGAGCTGAAGTGAGAAGTCACCTCACCGTCTTACCTTCTCTGGGCAGCATCCTATTAGATTTGGATTTTGACATCACAAATCAATACGATCCTGTCCATGAAATCCATTTCACAGATGCTCTGTGAAAACACTGAAATACAGACTCTGGGCTAGGCATGGTGGTCCACACCTGTAATCCTAGCACTCTGGGATTGCTTAAGCTCAGGAGTTTGAGACCAGCCTGAGTCAGAGTGAACCCCCTTTCTAAAACTAGCCAGGCATTGTTGTGGCAGTCACCTGTAGTTCCACCTACTCAGGACACCAAGGCAAGAGAATACTTCAGCCCAAGAGTTTGGGGTTGCTGTGAGCTACGATGCCATGGCACTCTACCCAGGGTGAGAAAGTGAGACTGTCTCAAAAAAAAACAACAAAAAACATATATATATATAGAGAGAGAGACTCTGTTTTACAGTTACAAGTATGTTCCCACTGTTAAAAAAGAAAATTCACCTCAACTTTTTCTTAACGATGTTAACATTTACTTCAAAAAGGAAACTCTGTTATTTAACCTTTGTGCACTTGATTTTTCCACACAGCCTTCTCGGGAACTGAGGTAAAGGTAGTTCTTCATGGACAGATAGTTGTTTTAATTTCATCCTGCTTTTAAAACTAGGTACTATACTGAACCATGTTGTTATTTATAATTTCTTTATAGCAGATGTTTGCTGAAGGTATGTTTATCTTGCTGAAAAATGTGATGAAGGATTTGGGAGGTGAGTGCTAGACTGGAGTATAGTTGTTTATCACATTGATCAATCTTAGGATGTCCTCTTTGGTCTTGCTTAAGAAATTCTTTTCTATCTTCAAGTCAGAAAAATATTAACCTGTATATTCTCAGGGATTTAAAGTTTTGTTCTTGACATATAAATTTTATATTCTATCTAGAATTGACTTCTGAATGTGGTGAGAGCTAGGACTCTAAGGTAGACTTCATGTGTCATTATAATCAGTTCTCCAACTCCTTTGCTTAAAGATTCTGTCCTTTCTCTACTGTACAGCTATGACACCTGTGTCACATGACAAATTTCCATGTATGCATGTGTCATATGAGGCAATACTCAACCTTACTGATGAGCAAGGCGATCCAAAGCAGGACTGTTGAGACATAGTTTTACACTCTCTTGACTGGCCTCTTTCTTCTGTTCTGCCAAAACTTTGTCCCTGTGCCAATACTAAAGTGTATATTCATAATACATTGTTATTCTAGGTTCTAGCCAACTGCCTCTTTTTTTTTGAGACAGAGCCTCAAGCTGTCACCCTGGATAGAGTGCTGTGGCATCACAGCTCACAGCAACCTCCAATTCCTGGGCTCAAGGGAGTCCCCTGCCTCTGCCTCCCAAGTAGCTGGGACTACAGGCGCCCACCACAATGCCTCGCCATTTTTCGGTTGTAGCTGTCATTGTTGTTTGGCGGGTCCAGGTTGGATTTGAACCCGCCAGCTCAGGTGTACATGGCTGGGGCCTTGGCCCGTTGAGCCACAGGTGCTGAGCCCTAGCTGCCTCTTGGTATATTATTATTATTATTATTATTTTTTTTTTTTTTTGAGACAGAGCCTCAAGCTATCACCCTGGAGAGAGTGCTGTGGCATCATAGCTCACAGCAACCTCCAATTCCTGGGGTCAGGTGAGTCTCCTGCCTCCACCTCCCAAGTAGCTGGAACTACAGGCACCCGCCACAACGCCCAGATATTTTTGGTTGCAGCCGGCATTGTTGTTTGGCGGGTCCGGGCTGGATTTGAACTGCCAGCTCAGGTGTACATGGCTGGCGCCTTAGCCTGTTGAGCCACAGGCGCCGAGCCCTCTTGGTATATTATTGATATATTTCTAAATACAGTTGGATTGATTTTCTAATGGTTTGTTTCCTATTTGTAGTCCTTATACTGATGGCTGAACTGGATCGATGATTTCCCTTTTTCATTCTATCCATGTCTAAAATCGGTAGCAAGGTCATAAGAATTCACAGAATGAGACGTGGAGTGTTTCTTCTTTCTCTGGGATTTGTAGAGATAATATGAGGGACTGGTCTTAAGAAAATAGTTTTTTAAAAGATTACAAAAGCAATACTAACTCACAGCCAAAAATTGTAAAAAATAAGAAAAAGAAAAAAAATCATTTTTTCTAAAAAAAAAAAAATGGAAATAATGTATAGCAGTACCGTCCACAAAGTATTGTTAAATATATTTTGTTATATTTCTTTCAAGAACTTTTTGTAAATCTCTGAAAGGTATGTCCAATTTACTCTCCATCTCTCCCTGTATCTGTACAATTACACACACACTCACACGGAATTAGGATCACAGCAGCTTATACTATTTTAGCTACTTCTTTACCACATCATTAGCACTCCCTGTGCCATTACATTTTCTTCAATCACTGGAATTTTAGTAGGTGATTGAAGCAGATTGTTCAAATAAATCCAGGTTAAACTCCTTTTGGGTTCCAAGTAAAATTTCTTATTTTTTTTAGATGAGTGGTTAATGTTTAAAAACTCAGTACAGTAATATATTAGTACCTCTTTTCATTTCCCGTTAGGCTTTTTGCACCTGCAGCCTTCATTCTTAGCTCCATCCTGATCTTGAGGCCAGCTGGCCTGACTAAGACTTGAAGTACATCAAGTGCCACAACCCCACTCATAGGTGCAACCTTGAATTAGGGTTGGATCCAATGCTGTTGTGCCTGGGTGGGCTCCAACACCTTTGAGCTGCATCCTTTCTCTCCTTCCTGGCCTGCATTGAGCTTGCTCGGCTCCTATCACTAGACGGTTTGTCCTGATTAACACTGAATTAAATTCCCCCATGCAGGCCTGGAGCCAAGTCATGGCCTGCACTCTGCTTCTCTGGAGCCTTGACAATGTGATTCCTTATTGCTAAATATTTATTCATGTATTTTGTTGGTCGGTAAGTTACATCAATAAAAATATATTGACTGCCTACCCTATGCCAAGCTACGAGGCAGGGGATGCGACTGCATGGACTTTCATTATGGTCTGGGATGTCATTCTAGGTAGACTCTCATCAACTCCATCAGATGCCTGATTCTGAAAATCACCACTGTCTGGAACTCTTGGGTACTGATACTATGTCAAGCTTACTATATCCCTTTGACACAGTAACTTGAAAATATAGCTCCCATTTTAGTTTCCAGTTCAAGTTAGTCCCCCATTAAATCTGGTTTTCTTTCATATCCTCATGTTCCCCTTGCCATGATCTGCCAAGATGGCAGACTTTTTAGTGTGTCTTTCTGACCTTGACAACATTTATAGTTTACAAAAACATCTTTATATGTATTTTCCCATTCTAGTTTTTTTTTTGAGATAGGTCTTTCTCTGTCACCAGGGCTAGAGTGCAGTGGCATTATCATAGCTCACTGAAACCTCAAAACTCTGGGCTTATACTGGCCTCTTGCTTCAGCCTCCCCAGTAGCCGGGTCTAAAGGTGGTATCAAGCTAATTTTTATGTTCTTTTGTAGAGATGGAGTCTTGCGAGCAGTACCTGTGGCTCAGTCAGTAGGGTGCCGGCCCTATATACTGAGGGTGGTGGGTTCAAACCCATCCCCTCCCAAACTGCAACCAAAAAATAACCGGGCATTGTGGTGGGCATCTGTAGTTGCAGTTACTCAGGAGGCCGAGGCAAGAGAATCGCCTAAGCCCAGGAGTTGGAGGTTGCTGTGAGCTATGATGCCACAGCACTCTACTGAGGGTGATAAAGTAAGACTCTGTCTCTACAAAAAAAAAAGAGATGGGGTCTTGCTATGTTGCCTAGGCTGGTCTTGAACTCCTGACCTCAATAAAGCCTCCTGCCTTGGCCTCCCAAAGTGCTAGGATTACAGGTGTGTGTGAGCCACTAAGCCTAGCCCCTATTCTAGTTTTGAATCTTAAAATAACTCTGTGAGGTCAGAGTGGAGGTTTGCCATAATCAATTTCTGTTTCACTGAAGAGGAAATTGGCTTTAAGAAGTGTAATGATGGATTTATATTCACATAGTTGATCAATGGCCTCTTTAGGACTTGAACGCAAACCTTGTCTCTTATTTCAGTGTTCATTCCACTTGATAGGGCATGAGCGGTTGGCTAACCTTCACCTTGAGCAGACCTTACAATTCCTTTCAGGAAGCAGCCAATTCTCCAGCATAAAGGATTAATGTGTTAGACCTCCCAAACAACACTTTAATCTCCAGATAATTACTCAAGAGGTATAAATATTAGATATTCTTCAGTTAGTAGAATAAAAAATCAGTAGGTGTAAAAGATCATTGAGCAGCACCCTTAAATTTCTCCTGGTCTCTTGTAGGTAAAGCCAACTCCATATGTGAGAATATGCTTCTTAGCTAGGCACAGACTTATCAAGGGGAAATCTCTGTACAACATTTCTTTCCTTTAAAATTTAATTTTATATTGAAAAGGAATAATTGCACATATGCATGGGATATGGATACTATTTCGCATAGGCATATAATGTATAATGATCCAATCAGGATAATCAGGCTATTCATCTGCTCAGACGTTCATTTCTTTGGGGTAACATTTCAAATCTTTTCTTCTAGCATGTTGAAATACGTATCCGTACGGTGTTTCTGCAGATCCAAGATGACTAGGCTACTTCAAAGTGGGGAAGTTACCCCAATCTGGGTGGTGTTAGCTGCCACCACCTGCCTGAAGCTTTCTGAGCACCCCTTTCTGTGTCAGGGCTGAAAGCCTGGAAATGCCATTTCTAGCAGAGCATTTGTCTAAAGTTCCCATCTGAGACAAACTCACCAGAGAAAGAAAAAGAAAAAGAAGGGGCATTGACTGATGTAGCGTAGACAGTGGGTATAAGAAGAAAGACAGTGTTATTCCTTCAGTTTCACACAGTTTGAAAGTCAGTGGCAATTTTTCCTGGGCTTCCTTTTCCTTCAGAATTCTCTCACTTATCTTAGTATCACATTTCCTATATTAAATCCTTTCCCGCTTAGCATTGCTAATGAAGTGTCTTTTTTTTTTTTTTTTCCCTAATCAAACTTTGACCAGTTGTCCCGCTGTCCCCATGGTGTAATTCTGACATTCACCTTTGTTTCTTTCTCTGGATGGGAGCTCTGGAAGGCATGGCTGAGTCTTGGTTATGTTTGTATACCCAGTGCTTGCAATGTAAAAGGAACTCAACAGATGTTGTTAAAACATAAAGAATAAATTTGAATTGGGTGAAGGTAAGATATTTTGAAACAAAGGAAGAATAGAATATCCTGAGTAGGGAGGAAAGAAAATCTTCAAAGTCTTACTATTTAATTCTATTTTTTTTTTTTTTTGAGATGGAGCCTCACTCTGTCACCCTGAGAAGCTCACACTCTAAAGCTTGAGCAATCCTCTTGCCTCAGCTTCCTAAGTAGCTGGGACTACAGCATATGCCCCTAGTCTATTTTTAGTAGAAACAGGATCTTGCTCTTGCTCAGGCTAGTCTTGAACTGCTGAGCTCAAGCAATCCACCCTCCCAAGCAATCCTCCCAGAGTGCTAGGATTATAGGCTTGAGCCACCACACCTGGCTGTACTCTTTAATGTTAGAATTACCTTGTGTGTGTCAACTGGCTCTTAGCATTTAAGCACTACCTTGTCTAAAATATTCGATGTCCCCCAAATCTTCTTTATAATAAAGTTGGACCTTCACAAGAATATTTGTACATCTTGTAAAAAAGTGTTGTCATGCTTAATTAGCTTTCGAGTCAATGGTGACATGTCGACATGTCTCCCAGTTGAGATCTATCAGTGGTGATCACCAAAGAGAGTTACCCATACGTTAAAAAACTTTTCAGGGCGGCACCTGTAGCTCAGTGGGTAGGGCGCTGGCCACATACACCAAGGCTGGCGGGTTCGAACCCAGTCCGGGCCTCCTAAACAACCATGACAACTACAACAACAACAACAACAACAAATAGCCAGGTGTTGTGGTGGGCACCTGTAGTCCCAGCTACTTGGGAGGCTGAGGCATGAGAATTGCTTAAGCCCAAGAGTTGGCGGTTGCTATGAGCTGTGACACCACAGTACTCTACCCAGGGTGACAGCTTGAGACTCTGTCTCAAAAACAAACAAACAAACAAAAAACACCTTGGCTCGGTGCCTGTGGCTCAATGGGCTAAGGCGCCAGCCACGTACGCCTGAGCTGGGTGTTGTGGTGGGCGCCTGTAGTCCCAGCTACTTGGGAGGCGGAGGCAGGAGACTCGCTTGAGCCCAGGAGTTGGAGGTTGCTGTGAGCTGTGATGCCACAGCACTCTATCCAGGGTGACAGCTAGAGGCTCTGTCTCAAAAAAAACCCCCCCAAAACAAAAACCTTTTCAGTCCATAGTTGGAGGTA
>CAUYON010034601.1:0-15091 GCA_963573935.1 Arctocebus calabarensis
TTTTTTGAGACAGAGTCCCAAGCTGTCACCCTGGATAGAGTGCTGTGGCATCACAGCTCACAGCAACCTCCAATTCCTGGGCTCAAGCAATTCTCCTGCCTCCGCCTCCCAAGTAGCTGGGACTACAGGTGCCCGCCACAACGCCCGCCATTTTTTGGTTGCAGCCGTCATTGTTGTTTGGCAGGCTCGGGCTGGATTCGAACCTGCCAGCTCAGGTGTACGTGGCTGGTGCCTTACCCCAATGAGCCACAGGCGCCAAGCCGAAATTATAGGTTTTAATGAGTGTCATTTATTATTTATCCTTACTACTATAAACATTTACCTATAATCACTTATTATATATTTATGTAACTTTCTTACAATGACCAGAATAGCACTTCAGACACAATTGTAATGGGCATTTAAAAATGTAATATTTTAGCAGAACTAGATAATTGCTACAGTGATTTAAAATGTGGAGTAAGAATTTTCTTAAATTATCTTAATCCTGATAAAAATACTTTTGTATTTTGTAGGGTGGTGCTTGTGGCTCAAAGGAGTAGGGTACCAGCCCCATATGCTAGAGATGGCGGTTCAAACGCAGCCCTGGCCAGAAACTACAGAAATAATAATAATAATAAAACTTTTGTATTTTGTAATGTGAATTGAATAAACAGAAATTCTGTGAAATGTTATAACTCAGATTTAGCCTAAACGTGATAAAAAAGAATAATCTAGTAGAAATCACATTTTGGTTACTTAGTTTTAAAAGATAACATGTGATAAATTTAAATAGAGAATTCAATGTTATATAACACTATAACACTTTGCGTGTTTCCTAACTTGCTTTTTTTTTTTTCCTTAGTAAAACCAATTATGTATACTTTGGTAAAGCATATAGCAAATTGGTGAGAGCAGGGTCCAAATTTGGGGGTGGCAAAAAAGCAACCTTACCTGCTGAGGCTTACAAAGAAAAAAAAGTTAGGAAGCTTTTAAAATTCTATTGACTTACATTTTAAATAATATTTCAATGGTTATCTAATCAGACATGTTATAGAAGAGACTATGAATATGGTAAAAAAAAAAAAAAAAAAAGCAAAAATCTTCTAAATCCAAGTAGAAGTTACTTTCCCTTGCCAGTCAAGTTTAATTTAGTTTTTTTTTCATTCCTTCAACAAATACATTTAGAGGGCATAATATATAGCAAGTGCTATGATAGGATAGGGGATGGGCATCAACTGGGAGCAGAAAAGATACAGAACTTGTGTTTACCAAGCTTCCAGTTTAGCTGGAGAATGTAGACAAGATAACAAGAAGTGATGTAGTGATGTTCAGTCCTTTGGTAAGGGACAAGTGCAGCGATTCTGGTTGTACAAACAGGAGCCTAGTTGGGGATGGGTTATTCTGGGAAGTTTTGCTGATATTTGACAGATAGGCAGAAACTAAGTATGTGAAAGGGGGTGAGGAGTAAAAAGAGTATTATAAGCAGAGGAATTAATACTTTTATATTAACAAGGAAGAGTGCCTTGAATAAATGAGTTAGTACGCTTGGTATTATTTCACATGGACAATGCTAATCTCATTTGATCTTTACAATGACCCTATGAATTGAGTGTTACTGTTTCCAATTTAGAAATGAGGATGAAGGGCTCAGCACCTGTGGCTCAACGGGCTGGAGCGCCAGCCATGTACACCTGAGCAGGCGGGTTCAAATCCAGCCCGGGCCTGCCAAACAACAATGACGGCTGCAAGCAAAAAATAGCCAGGCATTGTGGCAGGTGCCTGTGGTCCCAGCTACCTGTGAGGTGGAGGCAGGAGACTCGCTTGAACCCAGGAATTGGAGGTTGCTGTGAGCTGTGATGTCATTGCACTCTATCCAGGGTGATAGCTTGAGGCTCTGTCTCAAAAAAAAAAAAAAAAAAGAAAGAAATGAGGATGAGGAATCTGGGACACAGATAGTTTAGAAACTTGCCTTGGGTTACACAGGTGGAAGTGAGAATTTGAATAGTGTTTCTCTAAGTGTGGCTAGTTCAGAAAAGCAGCTCAGAATAACTGGAGAACATAATGTGGATGAAGGTGGTTGTTGATGGGGGGCAGTGGCGGATGGTGGGGCATGGAATTAGAAAGGAAGGGGACAGAGGTCAAGTTCTAAAGGGCCTTCCAAGTTATGTAGAGAAATAACCTGAATATCATTTAAATGTTAGCCATTTTATCCACGATTTAAATTCCAACTTTGAAGCATTTCTTGAGTCTTTTTGTTTTACTTAATCCAGCAAAGAATATAGTCCTGACCCAGTTGATGTGACTTAAACATGACACAGACCATATTCTAGTGGAAATTTAATCTGGTTGAGGAGATTTTATTTCTCAGAGTAAACTTCCTTATATAAATTTATATCTTCTGACAAATAGCGTTCATTACCTGTGGTTCTCTTTACTAAAGTACATTTATTTTTTTATTTTATTTTATTTTTTGTAGAGACAGAGTCTCACTTTATCACCCTCAGTAGAGTGCCGTGGCGTCACACAGCTCACAGCAACCTCCAACTCCTGGGCTTAGGTGATTCTCTTGCCTCAGCCTCCCGAGTAGCTGGGACTACAGGCACCCACCACAACACCCGGCTATTTTCTGTTTTGCATTTTGGCCGAGGCCGGGTTTAAACCCTCCACCTTCAATATATGGAGCCCTACTTGATGAGCCACAGGTGCCGCCCATTTATTTTATTTTTATCCTTGTGTCAGATAGAGAACGATAGATTGCCCTATTCTGCTGCAAGAGTACATTACAAAAAAATCTGTTAAAGAATAAAGTATTATATTTTTGTGAATGTTTTAATATATTTTTAAAAAATAAATAAACTCAAATTTCCTTATATATAGCCATTACAATTCTCCTTTCTGAGTAGGAGAAGGAGAGTTATTTTTAGTATGCATTTTATTATGCATGCATGGAGGTGTTTTGTGTATTTGAATGACATTTGTCAAGTGTATCAAGGCAAATGATCAATGGGCTAAAGAGTGGTGCTCCTGGAGAGGGCCCTCATTAAATCAGACATGAGCTGTCAGCCACAGGAGGCTGCATCCTTACTGTGAGCCAACCATCTCTGACACTGAAAGATACAGGAGAAATAGTATATGTGTTAGTGTAGGTATTTAATACATATATACACATACACATATGCACGCAACTATATGGAGATTTATTATGAGATGTAGCTCATGTGATTATGGAGGCTCTTTTCTGGAACAAAATGGAATTCTTGTTTTTGTGTTGGCTTGTGTACCTGCTCAGGGGCTCTGACCTTTGTATTAAGAATGCAGCAGGGGGTGGCACCTGTGACTCAGTGTGTAGGGTGCTGGCCCCATATGCTGGGGGTGGCAGGTTCAAACCCAGCCTCCACCAAACTGCAACACAGAAAAATAGCCAGGTGTTGTGGTAGGTGCCTGTAGTCTCAGCTACTCAGGAGGCTGAGGCAAGAGAATCGCCTAAGCCCAGGAGTTGGAGGTTGCTGTGTGCTGTGTGATGCCATGGCACTCTACCAAGGGCGATAAAGTGAGACTCATCTCTACAAAAAAAAAAAAAAAAAAGAATGCAGCAGGGCGGCACCTGTGGCTCATCAAGTAGGGCACCAGCCCCCTATACCAAAGGTGGCATGTTCAAACCCGGCCTCGTCCGAACTGCAACAGAAAAATAGCAGGGCATTGTGGTGGGCACCTGTAGTCCCAGCTACTCGGGGGGCTTAGGCAAGAGGATCGCCTAAGCCCAGGAGTTGGAGGTTGCTGTGAGCTGTTTGACACCATGACACTCTACCAAGGGCCATAACGTGAGACTGTCTCTACAACAAAAAACAACAAACAACAACAACAACAAAAAAAAGAATGCAGCAAAGTCCAATTTTTGGTTTGCTGATTGATTCAGGGATAGGGAACTATCCTCCATTCCCATTTTATTTTATTTTATTTTATTTTTGAGACAGAGCCTCAAGCTGTCACCCTGGGTATAGTGCCATGGCATCACAGCTCATAGCAACCTCCAATTCCTGGGCTCAAGCGAGTCTCCTGCCTCTGCCTCCCAAGTAGCTGGGACTACAGGCGCCCGCCACAACGCCCTGCCATTTTTTTTTTTTTTTTTTTTTTTTTTTTGGTTGCAGCCGTCATTGTTGTTTGGCGGGCCTGGGCTGGATTAGAACCCGCCAGCTCAGGTATACGTGGCTGGTGCCTTAGCCCGTTGAGCCACAGGCACTGAGCCCATTCCCATTTTATTGTTAAGCACCTTAAATCTGGAACAAAGGAGAACCTATACTTTATGAAATTCTAGATGAAGTGAGGTGAAGGGTGGATAAGGAGAAAAAGAAGGAAGCCTCGCTTTGTTCAGTAGACTTTCGTTTGGTTCCTTGGCTTGTGAAGGAGCCACGAGAGTCAAACTAGCTTTGTATTAATTGAGCTGACACATTTGTTCTTATACACTGGAGTTGCCACTTAAAAATATTAAAGGAAAACAGAAATAAAAATCAATGAACACCTACCAAGACTAGCTGACTCAACCACTATGTCATCAGTTTGCCTCATTTTTGGAAGAAGTCCAACATTTGATGATTAGCGTTGTTATGGAAGTTGACTTGGTCGAAGTAGGTCAGTGGCCTTGGATGCTGTCTCCTCTTCCAGGAGGGGCACTCTGACCTGACATAGTGCAGCTGGTCTCATCCCCAGGACACCATGAGATTCAGCAGAGTTTGCCAATTCTACGGGTTGATACTTGTTCACTGAGGGGTCAAGAGACCTGGTCAACCAGTCTTTTCGCATATGGCAACTTAAAGGTGTAAACAGTGGCTCCCAGAGATGAGGCCTGCAGAGGAGGCGATGTTCAGGCCAGGTTGATTGGGGAGGGTGACTCACCTGGGCAGGGCAAAGATGGCACCTGCACCTGGGGGCAGTTAGAGACCCCTTTTATATGCAGCTGTGGGGGTTGGGAACATTCCACAGGTTGCCTGTCAGATTAGGGTCTTTTGTTAGGAGGAACTTCTTGGGGCTAATAGGATCCTTTGTGTCTTTGTCTTAGGAAGAGAGGAGGAGGAGGGGGAGGGGAAAAAGCCCATTCCTCTTTGTATGTGGCGGCATTAGGCCTCCCAACACCAACATTCTTCAACAAATGTTTTGTATCTGAACAAAAAGTGCCATGCCCTTGGTCAAACCATAAAGTAGGTGAACTTTATCTTTGGTGACCCTCTAAATTTTCTCTCTATGCAACCTGGGCACCTGTCACTCATTCCAATCCTTGCTACCTCAGTGTCTTTGGAGTTTCCCATGTACCTAGCCTAAAAGCACAGGCTAGCTCCTTGCAGGGAAAGTGCCCTTCCTGCAGAGCGGAGCCTCATGCTCCAGGCCTCTCTCATTTACTTCAATCGCCTTCAAAGCTGCCTAGCCTAGATCCATTCTCAGTGCTCTTATTTTCAAACAACAGTGGTCATCACTACATATATTAATATACTATAATTCCTGTTAACACATTAGATTGCTGAGATTTTTATGTCTCTTGAATAATACACTGTCAGCTTGGTTAGAAAGGTAGAAAACTAAACATTTCAACAAATGAGTGGGAAGGGCCTTCATAGGCCATTTATTTTGCATTCTTTAAATAAGTGCCGCTCCACAAATACCTAGAACTCATTTTGTGAATATGCTTAGGTTTCCTTTTCTTTCTTCCAGACATTTTGGAGCAATTATAATTTAAGCAATTTGGGAGTTTTCAACATGAAGAATAAAGGAAAGTAAATATTATCTTTGCAAGTATTCCAGATAAGACTTCAGGACTACAAGTGTCCCAAAGGCTACTCAAATTTTATCTATCAGTTTAAGATAGAAGCTAACCTAATTGGCTTACTTAAAAGCCAGGAAACAGAGATTCAGTAAAATCTCTAAGGTCATAGAGATGGTTCCTGGCAGAATGAGAATAAGAACATAGTTATAATATAATTAATAGGATACATTTTATTTAAATAAAGATTGATAGCTTTACATACTTATTATGAACATAGGAACATATTTCCGGATACAAAGATCATTGTTTAAATGCTATTCTCTCCCATTCCTGTTCATCAGCTACATCTCTAATTTTCTTTCTTGAAAAAAAAAATTACTTGGCTCGGCGCCTGTGGCTCAGCGGGCTAAGGCGCCAGCCACGTACACCTGAGCTGATGGGTTCTGAGCTGGGCCCGCCAAACAACAATGAAGGCTGCAACCAAAAAATGGTCAGGCGTTGTGTGGGCGCCTGTAGTTCCAGCTACTTGGGAGGTGGAGGCCAGAGACTCACTTGAGCCCAGGAATTGGAGGTTGCTGTGAGCTGTGATGTCACAGCACTCTATCCAGGGTGACAGCTTGAGGCTTTGTCTCAAAAAAAAAAAAAATTACTTACTATATTTTTTATTGCTATATCACAGTTGTACATATTTGGGGAGTGCCTGTGATATTTATTTTGATCACGTATATAATGTATAATTATCAAGTCAGGGTGACTAGAACATTTATCTTTTCTTTGTGCTAGGAACATTACTTTTCTTCTCTAGCTATTTTGAAATATACAATTCTAATTTCCTTTGAACTCTAACTCAAAATTCACCTTTGTGTAAGAAAATATGTGATTACTCTACTCAAAACTTACTCCATTTGACATCTCATCAGCTTTTAGGAAAATAACTTTAGTGTGTTTTTGTTTAGCATGAGTGTATTTATTTAGAAAGAAAGATACTGTGTTTAGTTTGTTTGTCTTATTTTCCCCATAAATAAACATGTTCCTTTTTCATTCCATAGCACCCAGCGGATGCTCTGAAAATACTGACTTCAAAATACTTTGGATTTCTCTCTTTTTCCCACCTTTCTTTCCTCTGCTCCTTCTGGCCACCTTAATCTGTCACTGGAAGGTGGAGATTAAGTGAAACCTTCTCAGGGCTGGTAGCAATTCCAGGTAATTGCACCTGGCCCTTAGGGAAACTGGTTATTTTTCACCTATAGTGCATTCAAAGTTGAAAATAAGCAAGATAAGTCTAGAGATATGAAAAACTGGTGGTAATGGGAGAAAAACAATCCTGGAAAGGTACAAGATTGTGAAAGGCATGAGAGAAACAGTATCCAATTTAGATCAACCTCCTGTCTCTTTTTGTATTCCTGCTTTTTGTATTCCTGCTGTGAATTTAGGAAAATGAGCTCGCAATTTAATTGCGGTGTGGGTGTGCGCCTATTTAGCTGTGTGTTCAGAGATCTCCTAAATTTTTGCACATCAAATGATTCCTGTAATGCCCTGAAAGAATCAGTGCTTCCTGGAAAATCTCAAACTTGCTCTTTGGAAGTTTATTTCTCCCTGGTGGAATCTGATTTACGATGATATTTATAGTGGGTGTTTTGATTTCGTGCTGGTGCCTTGGGCACTTGGTGCATTTTTCTAGACAGAGTTGTCCTGAAATGTGGCTTGAAAAACTATTTAAAGGCTGAAGCAGCCTTTTTTTTTTTTTTAATTCTTTTAGGCAAGAATCGAGATTGAAGCCTACACTATTTCCTAACACCTTTCCCTTTCTCTATCTTCTTGCTTCTGTTAGACCCTGACAAGGTTTTTTGACATTTAACAATGAATTGGAAAAAAACAACAGTACAAATAAGACACAGCATCTCAATTCCCCATCACTAGCTGAGGGAGTAGATTTTAGTCCCTTTCTCAGAACTGTCAGAAGCGAACGTCATTCTGACTCAAATCTCTTACTGAAGGGATGGTGCCGTTCTGGGCTGCTTGGCCTGAGGAGCTCCATTTCCCCATGTCAGGTTCCAGCGATGGTGATAGCAAAGAGTTCTTGTTTCTTTGTCCTCTTCTTTGCTCCTGGACCCCAAGGTGGAGGTATTATAATAGAAATAAGGGCCTGGAAAAGGGCAAAATATATTACAAGTTGTTTCTTTAAAACTACTCACCCTTTTTAAGGAGTTAAAATCTGCATTTCTGCCTGAGTTCAGTAATCAAAGGAGCAGAAAAAATATTTGTTCTTTGTGGGCTCAACGGAATTGTCTGGACAGAGCCCACTAGTCTTCCCTGGAGATGCTGTAGTTAAATAACAATAGTCTAAAGCAGAAAAACCCCTTTAAAACTCTGCATTTCTGCTTAAAGGAGGACGATGGTTATTTAAGAGGGAAGTTTGACATCTTCCTCATTTGCTGGCAACTTAATAAACTTCCCTCTCCTTTTCCACAAACTACTTATCCTTATTTTTTGTTCAGCCATGGGACAAGTACCAACTTTCAGTAAGAGTATCAAGGCAGAAACCGTGTCTGAGAACATCAGAAATTATATTATGAAAGGTGATTGATGTTCACAAGATGGACTCAATTTGTTTTCTTTCCGTTTGGTTTGGTGGTGCTTTGTTAGGAAGAATCTGACTGACCTACACATACTCCCCACATGGCCAGGAAAGCTCATAGACCAGCTTTTCAAGACAAAGTCAGAAACGGTGGCCATTGTGAACCGGAGGAGCGTCCAGGATGGAGCCAGGACTGTGGGTTGGTGCCAGAGGGGTTGCAAGTACAGATGTGGAATGGGGAGGAAGAAAAGAAGAGGAAGGGAGGCCAGAGAAAGAAGGATCACAAGATGCTTGTCCCAGACAAATGCCCAACAAGCGCGTATCAGGAGGGGGAGATTTCGCCTCACCTCTGTTTGGCAGTGGGTGACATTTAGCCATTTCTGGAGTTATATTTGGCTGTCACAGCTTGTGTGTAGGGGGGGAAGGTGATGCTGGTGTCTAGTAAGCAGAGCTGGGAGCACAGTTAATCATCCCAAAATCTTCAGGACAACCCCACAGTGGAGGGTCAAGCCCAACTTGACAGTTGTTCTGTGACTGAGAAACCTGCACTAAACCAACTAAAAAAGGACTCAGTGGAAAGGGAATGTTTTAGAGCACTCTACACATGTGTGCACAACCAGCATCAGCGGATTATTTTCTTTCTGGTAATGTGCTGTATCTACAGTCCCTTCCAGACATCATGGACGTAGCTGAGGATTTACATGAGATTTTTCTCCCCTAGTCCTTGAGACTCTGTAAATATGAGTACAGATTTTTCTCTTCTCGGCATGTTAAATTTCTTTTATCCTCTTCTGTTGTATCTTCAGCAATTCCCTCTATGGCCTTTTACCGATCTTACCAGCAGAGAATTCTTAAGTGAGTCCTCCTTCAAGCATTGATTTATTCATTTCTTCAACAAATGGCAATATTTATTGAGAGCCTGCCGGGTATAGGTTGCTGCCATAGATTCCTCACATACATCAGGACATCGGGGAATAAAACAAAGACTTATTGTGGAGCTTACATTCTAGCAAGGAAGACAGACTTTACACAATAAAAATAATAGCTAAGTGGCTCAGTGCCTGTGGCTCAACAGGCTAAGGCGCCAGCCACGTACACCTCAGCTGGTGGGTTCAAATCCAGCTCCCAGGCCCGCCAAACAACAATGACAGCTGCAACCAAAAAATGGCCAGGCGTTGTGGTGGGCACCTGTAGTCCCAGCTACTTGGGAGGCAGAGGCAAGAGACTCGCTTCAACCCAGGAATTGGAAGTTGCTGTGAGCAGTGATGCCACGGCACTCTCTCCAGGGTGACAGCTTGAGGCTCTGTCTCAAAAAAATAAATAAATAAAAATAAAAAGTTAGGCTATGAGAAATATTGTCATCATTTTTCTAGACCATTAGAGCTCAGGGTTCAGGGTAGTCCCTTTGGTGCCATTGGTTTAATATACAGTAGAACTACTGTAAGTTGACCCCCCCCAAGGGACATTAACAGACTGTTCAACATACAGAGATGCCCAACATAAGGAACTAGGCCTATTATACTGGTATGTGCATGTGGTGCATGTCCGGTCTATGAAAATTAGGTCAACTTAAGGAGGGGATCAATGTAGGGAGGTGGTCAACTATGAAAGATCTACTGTACCAGTTACTCTCATCTGGAGGACATAAGAACTGAGGGGCTGGGCTCAGTGCCTGAAGACAGTGGTTATGGCGCCAGCCATATACACAGAAGTTGGCAGGTTCGACCCCGGCCCAGGGTCAGCTAACCAAGGTCGCCCTGGGTAAAGTGCAGTGGTGTCATTTGTTAATGACAAATACAACAACAACAAAAGAGCTGAGAGCTGTGGCAGGCACCTGTAGTCCCAGCTACTTGGGAGGCTGAGGCAAAGATTTGCTTTAGCCCAAGAGTTCGAAGTTGCTGTGAGCTATGATGCCACAGCTCTCTACCAAGGGCAAACTAGTGAGACTCTGTCTCAAAAAAAAAAAAAAAAATAGAATTAAGGAGCTGGTAGAATACATGGAGGGTAGTATTTGAAGGAGATGAATGTTCTCCCTCTCTCTTCACAACCACTGATGTATAATAGCTACCATGAACACAAATACAGTTTCAGGAAAAAACATAAAACATGACACCAGCTATCCATACAATATATGAAATATTAAGTGTTTACAACTAAATATCATATTCTTTTTTTTTTTTTGAGATAGAGCCTCAAGCTGTCACCCTGGGTAGAGTGCTGTAACGTCACAACTCACAGCAACTCCCAACTCCTAGACTTAAGCTATTCTCTTGCCTCAACCTCCCAAGTAACTGGGACCACAGATGCCTGCCACAATGCCCAGCCATTTTTTGGTTGTAGCTGTCACTGTTGTTTGGCAGGCCCAGGCTAGATTTGAACCCATCAGCTCTGGTGTATGTGGCTGGCACCTTAGCCACTTGAGCTACAGGTGCCAAGCCTAAACATCGTATTCTTGTCCTATTACTATCATATATAAATTTTACCTTATTTATTTATTTATTTGGAGATGGTTTGATTTTGTTGCCCTTGGTAGAGTGCTGTGGCATCATAGCTCACAGCAACTTCAAACTCCTGGACTCAAGCAATTCTGTAGCCTCAGCCTCCTGAATAACTTGGGACTAAAGGTGCCCGTCATAATGCTCAGCTGTTTTTCAGGGACAGGATCTCGCTCTGGCTCAGGCTGGTCTTGAACTCAAGAGCTCAGACAATCTACCCGCCTCAGCCTCCCAGAGTGCTAGGATTATAGGTGTGAGCCACTGCACTCAGCCCATATATAAATTTTTAAAAATACCAACCTGAGGCAACGTCTGTAGCACAGTGATTATAGTGTCGGCCGCATACACTGAGGCTGGCGCATTCAAACCCAGCCCAGGCCAGCTAAGCACCAATGACAATTGCAAAAGAAAAAATAGCTGGGCATTGTGGCAGGTGCTGTAGTCCCAGGCAAGGGAACTGCTTAAGCCCAAGAGTTTGAGGTTGCTGTGAGCTGTGATACCATCGCAGTCTACCTAGGGCGACACAGTGAGACTCCATTTCTAAATAAATAAATAAATAAAATAAAAAATACCAACCTTCAGTATATTCCTTGGTACCATCCAGAGGATCAACCCAGACGACAAGCTAAAAGGAGAAAGGGAGAAGCAAAGAACACATCTAAATCAAGCACACTAAATCTCCAAAATAGATTTAAATACATTAAAACTGCTCTTTATTTCTGAAATTATGGATGGCTTAAACCAGCATCATGTGTTTTGTAATAGCCAAAAAACCTTCTGATTGGCCCGGTGCAATGGCTCATGCCTGTAATCGTAGCATACTGGGAGGCTGAGGTGGGTGAACAGCTTGAGCTGATGGCTTCCTGACCAGCCTGAACAAAAAGTAAGACCTCGTCCCTACTAAAAATAGGAAAAATTGAAGCAAGAGGATTGCTTGAGCCCGAGTTCGAGGTTGCTGAGACCTATGACGCCACAGCACTTTACCCAGGGCGACAGCTCGAGACTCTGTCTCAGGAAAAAAAAAAAAAAAAGAACCTTCTTGTTTTGTAATCATAAAAAGTTCATTTAGGCTCGGCGCCTGTGGCTCAACGGGCTAAGGCTCCAGCCACATACACCTGAGCTAGCAGGTTTGAATCCAGCCTGGGCACACCAAACGACAATGACGGCTGCAACCAAAAAATGGCCGGGCGTTGTGGCGGGCGCCTGTAGTCCCAGCTACTTGGAAGGCAGAGGCAGGAGACTCGCTTGAGCCCAGGAATTGGAGGTTGCTGTGAGCTGTGATGCCAGAGCACTCTATCAGGGTGACGGCTTGAGGCTCTGTCTCAAAAAAAAAAAAAATTCATTTAAAGTAGAGAAAAGTGGCTTAACACCCATAGCTCAGTGGTTAGGGCACCAGCCACATGCACCAAGGCTGGTGGGTTTGAACGCAGCCCAGGTGTGCTAAACAATGACAACAACAAAAGTAAAGCCAGGTGTTGTGGTGGGCGCCTGTAGTCCCAGTTATTTGCAAGGCTGAGGCAAAAGAATTGCTTAAGCCCAAGAGTTGAAGATTGCTGTGAGCTGTGATGCCATGGCATTCTACCAAGGGTGACATAGTAAGACTCTGTCTCAAAAAAAACAAAACAAACAAAAAAAAATCAGAAAAAAGTCTGATTTAAGAATTCTATTTATTTATTGTTTTTTTTTCTTTTTTTTGAGACAGAGTCTCACTTTGTTGCCTTCAGTAGAGTGCCGTAGCATCACAGCTCACAACCACCTCCATCTCTTGGGCATAAGCAATTCTCTTGGCTTAGTCTCTCAAGTAGCTAAGACTAGTGCCTGCCACAAGGCCCGACTATTCTTTTTTTTTTAGACAGAGTCTCACTCTGTGGCCCTGGGTAGAGTGCCATTGGTGTCACAGCTCATAGCAACCTGGGTGTATGTGGTTGGTACCCTAACCACTGAGCTATGGATGCTGAGCCTGATTAAAGAATTTTATTTATTTATTTTGAGACAGAGTCTCAAGTTGGCACCCTGGCTTGGTCTCATAGCTCATAGCAAACTCCAACTCTTAAGCTTAAGCGAATCTCTTGCCTCAGCCTCCCAGTAGCTCAGACTACAAGCACCCGTGACAATGCCCAACTATTTTTTGGTTGCAGTTGTCATTGTTGTTTGGTAGGCCTGGGCCAAATTTGGACACACCAGCTCCAGTGTATGTGGCTAGCACCCTAGCTGCTGATCTACAGGTGCCAAGCCTATTTATTTTTTGAGACATATTCTTACTTTGTCACCCTTGTTACAGTGTTGTGGCCTAAGAACTCACAGCAACCTCAAACTCTTGGGCTCAAGAGATTTTCTTGCCTCAGACTTCCAAGTAGTTGGGACTACAGGTGCCCACCACATGCCTGGCTATTTTTAGACAGGAGGGCTCACTCTGGGTAAGGCTGGTCTCAACCCCCTACGCTCAGGCAATCTACCCACTTCAGCTTTCAATGTGCTAGGATTACAGGCATGAGCCACTGCACCTGGCCTGCTACTGATTTTTAAATATATAAGTGCTGATTTTTATTTTTGTATTTTATTTTTATTTTTGGAGACAGGGTCTCATTTTGTTGCCCTTGGTACAATGCCATGGTGTCATAGCTCACAGCAACCTCAAACTCTTGGGCTTAAGCAATTCTTTTGCCTCAGTCTCTGGAGTAGCTGGGACTACAGGTGCCTGCCACAATGTCCAGCTATTTTTAGAGACAGGGTCTCTCTCTAGCTCAGGCTGGTGTTGAACTCCTGAGCTCAAGCAATCCACCTTGGCCTCCCAGAGTGCTGGGATTACAGGTCTTGAGCCATCGCACCCTGCCCTAAACATATTTTTAATGATGGTTTTGGACGGGGGGGACGGGGAAGCCAATAGGATGATAAACTGAACTCTAAAATTAATAGGTCAGACACTCCATATAGTTGCCTGTGTTGGCTTTAAAAAGATTTCAAGGTTTTGGTTGCCCCTATTTTATAACTACCAGCTTTTCTTTCTTTCTTTTTTTTTTTTTGAGACACAGTGTTACGGTGTCACAGCTCACAGCAACCTTCAACTCTTGGGCTTAAGTGATTCTTTTGCCTCAGCCTCCCAAGTAGTTGGGACTACAGGCGTCTGCCACAATGCCCAACTATTTTTGTTGTTGTTGTTATTGCAGTTATCATTGTTGTTTAGCTGACCCTGGCCAGGTTCGAACCTGCCAGCCTTGTGCATGTGGCCAGTGCCATAACTACTGTGCTACGGGAGCCAAGCCCAGCTTTTCATTTTATAGGAAAATTTTATTTTTTTTACCATGAGAAAAAAAAAGATTAATACAGGAATTAAGTATAAAAATGGACCATACATCTTCTTCTTTAATAGTACTGTACTGTGCTGGGCATGGTTGCTTCAGTATTTCCTCCCACTGACCATCTTCAATCAGTTCTTGATCCACTTCCTCAGAAGGCAGATCCTACAACAGAGATAACACCAAGGTAACAAAAGCTGTGAGTGTTTAGAGTACACTTTGTATCAGTAACAGAAGAAATGCTGCATAACAGTTTTTCTATTTACTATTTAGATTTAGAGCAATGGTTCTCAACCTTCCTAATGCCGTGACCCTTTAATATAGATCCTGTGAGTTGAGACCCACAGGTTGAGAATCGCTGGCTTAGAGCTTTCAAAGCAAACCTAATAAAATTGCAAAAACAACCATATAGGACACCAAATTTTAAATGGTCCCAACTTCATTGTCCTGAACAAGGTTTAAAAAGAAAAAACTTTTTAGGGCAGCGCCTGTGGCTCAAAGGATTAGGGCACTGGCCCCATATACCAGAGATAGCAGGTTCAAACCCAGCCCTGGCCAAAAACTGCAAAAAAAAAAAAAAGAAAAAAGAAAAAGAAAAAAAATTTTCTACCTGGGCGGCGCCTATGGCTCAGCAAGTAGGGCGCCGGCCCCATATACCGAAAGTGGCAGGTTCAAACCAGGCCTCAGCTGAACTGCAAAACAGAAAAATAGCCAGCTGTTACTACTCAGGAGGCTACTCGGGAGGCTGAGGCAAAAGAATTGACTAAGCCCAGGAGTTGGTGGTTGCTGTGAGCTGTGACGACACAGAATTCTAATGATAGTGATAAAGTGACAGTCTTTAACAACAAAAAAAAAAAAAAAAAAAAAAAGACATTTATACTCTACACTTAATAGATTTGACATGTACTCTTGCAATATGCACCATAGGTGTGGTCCCCCTGTTTACCCTTCCTCCATCCAACCTCTTCCTCCCCTTCTCTCCCCA
>CAUYON010034605.1:0-12011 GCA_963573935.1 Arctocebus calabarensis
GATCATACTGTTACAGATATCCTTCATGGCATTTCCTTGTGCGACACCAATCCATGCTGGCCTGTCCAGCACTTGACCATACTGAGGGACTGTCGGGTACTGATGATGTCATTCTGGGTGATACTGGTCATCTGGCTAAGCTCCTTGATGGATAGTGTGCCAGGGAAGTCTCGCAGGGTCTCCAGCAGGACCCATGACCAACAGCTGCGGGAACTCAGTTTCCCTGGGTCAGACGGTGTCCTCTCTGGGGAGCCCACTGAGCTCTCTAACTTGGAGCGCTGGTAACTGAGAGGAATGAGGAATCTTCCATACCTACAGCAAGGGTAGGGGGCAAGGCAAGAACGCAGGCCACTCTGTTGCCATCTGGAGACTCCTTCTTCTTAGAAGAGTGGCCAGCGATGTGGGCCCCTTGCCTGTCCACCGCAGCCAAGATGTAAAAGACAAGGTCTTGTGCTTCAGGAAGAGCTTGGCCAGCAGACGCAGGTTCTGGCAGTAAATCTTGAGCTCTTTGCTATCCACTTCATGCACAGAGATGTTGCTCTCGTGATAAATCTCCTTCCCTGGGGATTGCCACTACTGACACGTCTCCCGTGGAAGCAGCAGCTCTTCTCATAGTTCACGTACTTGAGGCTGCATCCACAGAGCCAGAGATTGGGCTGTTTCCCACAGTCTTTAGGGAATGGTGACAAGGACCAGGCATCCATTTCATGGTTTGCGATGTGCATCTTGTCCACACACTTCACCTTGGTGGTGGCCTGGTGTTCCTTCTCCAAGGCTGCTGTCATGGGAGCATCCCTGCCTGAGTCTTCTGCATGTGGCTGACCTCTGAGTGATCTTGGCTAGGGCTGCTCGGCCAGCTCGCTCAGGTGCTTCTCCAAGTTCTCTGCGCAGCATCCTTCGCCGTCCTGGACAGCTCCAGTCGGTTCTGGCCTCCCCATTCGTCCGGTCGCTGGGTAAAACACACATAGTGTATGGACCATTCTTCTCGGCCCTCCTGGTCATTCACTTGAGGCTGGATCACTTCAGCAGAAGGCCAGGTGCCATCCAGACGCTGGCACAGGTACGTTTCTTCATCTCCACCGTGACTTTGGGCTTGCTGCGCCAAGGTCCGCCAGGAGACGCGGCCGGGGATGGGACCATCGGGGATGGGGCCGTCAGGTCCCCTTGACAGCAGTGGTCTCCCCGGCCCGGATTCCCCCTGCCCCTGGGACCCTGTTGCAGCTGCAGCTCCCTGTGCAGCCATCACCAAGAAAACAGTTTTTTTTTTTTTTAAATTAAATCATAGCTGTGTACATTAATGCAATCCTGGGGTACAATGTGCTGGTTTCATATACAATCTGAAATATTTTCATCAAGCTGGTTAACATAGCCTTCCTGGCATTTTCTTAGTTATTGCGTTAAGACATTTATATCCTGCTCTCATTCAGTACTTTATCAATTTGATTACAATGTCAATTATAATCTTAAATTTTAGAGGAATGGTTAATAATAAATATAAATAATCACAATAAAAAAAAAAGACATTTATATCCTGCCTAAGAAAACAGTTTTCTTATTGACTGAACCTTAAACCAGCATGTGGTGTGCATCGCAGACAGAAAGGATCTCAGCGGATCTCTGTCCGTGTTCCGGGAGGCACAGGTCATCACGCACGTGCTGCTCTAGAGAAGTGGGGATGAGTGAGAGGACTCACACCATGAGTCACACGCAGTTCATCCTCAGTGTACTTGGGAATTGGGACCCTGAGGTTAGCTGGCACGATTTAGCTAAAGGAAAAATGAACTTCTCATATCCATACAGGAGATGGCTTTCCGACGTAGAGCAAGATGCCTGCTAAAGTCCAGCTGCTCCCCTCCCACAAAACTGGGCCATGGGGCCCTTTATCATCTTCGAAGTTTACATTTCTAGGAGATGGTTCCCAGGAGTGGGAATTAGGGATTTTGTGTGACATTCTGAGGAATGTCTTAAAAAAGACATTCCTGGCCCTTGACACTAGCAAGTTTATGTCACCTTAAAGAAGATTTACATACATTCCCAAGAGATGGTGAGAATTATAGGTAAGTTCTTGCTCAACTTGGGTTCTTGTAAACTGTGGCTTCAGGTGAAAGGCTGTGCCAGGAAACCAGTTCCACCAATGGCTGGTTGACATAAATGGGAGTTAAATTTCCTTGACGTATTTCTGGTCATGGAATCATTGCCAGAGTTCTAAATAAAGACCCAGACATTTCTAATATTGAACACTGAAATAAGAATGACCTTCTGTGCACTTCAGAAAGATTAATATAGACAAATAAGAGTGTTATCTGCCCAGTGTTTGGTGAATCAGAGAGTGACAACAGTTGTAGTTGTGGTGGGTTGAATCAAGGAATAAATGTTTGCAAAGGGAAAGTTGTAAGGCGCACCCCTCCCCTCCCACGTGCAGTTCAGAACTAAACAGTCGACAGTTGGGACCTGCTCACTGCGCCCTTCCCTGCCACTCCTGCAGACTTCACAGGTTTTAATTTACGATAATTTTGATTAGGTCATCATTCACATTTCAATCCACTTACTCTACTTCAGGGTCTAGAGTAGCTAAAGCCTGTCCTGGTGGGTCATGGTGCAAAGTGGGAACCAGCCCTGGATGGGCACCAGGGCACACTCACACACACCCACGCCCCTCACCAGACCATGCAGACACTTCAGTGCACCCAGCGGGCACAACTTTGGTGTGTGAAGGGAGCAGTACCTGGAGAAAACCCACGAAAACACAGGGAGAAAGGTGTAAGTTCCACAGCCAAGGCCTTGGCTGGGAGTCAATGCTTTTTCTCAATGATGTGACGAGGCTGGCTGTGGAACAAGATGGCATGAAATGATGTTGAACGAGATGATGTTATTCAAGGATCTGCTGTACGGGTTTTGTCAAGAAGATACTCTAAGAAAAGGGATATTGGTGGGCGAGCCTCTTCCCTTATCAAGCAGAATTAAGCCTCTTATTTTTAAGGTGCATTTGCCCTTATAATACCAGCTCAAGGGCAATGACTGATTTCCTCTTTCAGGTGAGGAAGGGACATGGGAATTGGTCAGGGGCATGCCTGTAGGAAACCTGCCTTTATACTCTGCCCACTTGCAGCTAATCATATTGAAAATTCAGAAATTGGCAGTCAGAGTGTATTTTTCCCTTATGACATATAACTTTTTGTCACATGTTAAAGTTACGTGTATGCCTTTGTGTGGCTTGGGGCCCTGGCTGGTAGTTAAAACCTAATTTCTTATTATTTTCTTCTTAGAATCACTTCTGTTTAGCAGTATGTATCCGTTACTTACCCTGACTTACCGTGCTAAAGCTAGGGGTACAAAGATGAACCTAGAAAGAGCACAGTTGACTAGGAGAAACCAAGTAATTACAATGCAGCTGGCCAAGATCTTTTATTGAAGTGTGAACAAAACGCTCCACCAACTCAAAGGAGCGAGAAAGCACCTTAAGGATTCCGGACGGCTTCCCTCTGGAGCTCATGTTGACCCCGGTGGAAACCTCTCCCGTCAGCTGCCTAGATGCACATTGACGGACACATTGGTTTTTTCTTGTACCTGATCATCTTTTGGGATCTTAGAACTGTTAGGGAGTGAGGACAGTCCAGCAGGGACATCCCGTGGAAGAAGGGCACCTGGTATGGTTGGGTTCCCAGGACATTTGTCAGAAAGGACTTCAGAGATATCCTCGACACTTGCTACCTAACCCCTCTGAGCTCTCAAATGATACGGACCCTGGCACACAGAATGTTTGGTAGGGATTTCTTGAGCTGATTGACTTGGGTAAGTGTAGAGAGGTGAGCAGAGCAGCTCAAAGACGTAACTTATCAGGGCAGGGGGCAGGCGTGCAGAAGCAGGTCTATCAGGGGAGTCTGAGAACATCCCACACCATTTTCCCTGCTTCGTCTTGATTGTACTGGACTTAATTCAAAAGCTGGGAGTTATTGGAAAATGCAACCATGTTATTCAGATTCTGCCGTAAAAAATATTTATTGTGGCTTTCCATTAAAACAACTTGAAGTTCTGACACTCAAAGGAACACACTGTTCCTTTTAGAATATTTCTTCTTGAGTTATAATCCCTAAACGGGGGAAATGTGTCCTACAAGACACCTAAGAATTTTACGATGCTCAGTAATTCACCACAGTCTACTCAGGTTATGGTGGCAGTTCTGCTGGTAATGATAGCATAGATATTTGTATTAATGGCCATTTCGTTGAATATTGTTTCTCCAGAGTTGTTAAAATCCTTCCATTCATTTTTTACTTTTGTTTTATTCTTTCATGTACCCATTATTTTGAAAATGATTGATTATAACACCCCATGAGGCAATGCCTTAAGGAAAGAACTTGATTATTTAAAAAATGTCTCTCAGCCACGATAACACATTCACAGACACAGAGGGGTTCTTTAGTGCCACGTTATACCATGGATCAGGACAACAGACAAAATTATGTCCCTTCTGTGATGAGTCTTTTGATGGCCCGAAGTGTAGTGATTTTTTTAGAGCTCCATATTGACTTAAGCATTTGGTTGTCATACTTGTATGATAGGAAACATTACTACCTGTTCCTTCTAAACCGGAGTATTTCAAGTAAAGATGAACATTTCTTTTCCCCTTTTCTTGCTTCAAATGAGTTGGAGAAGGAATTGAATGCCTTAGCGTCTGATGCCTCTTCTTTGTCACTGTGCTGGGTCTTTAGACTTTGTAAGCACATGAACCTTTTTTAAGTGATGGAAACAATTCAGTAGATTAACATTCTGTTTTGCTTTTGTTAACAACTAGATATCTTATTTTTCCAATCCTGTCTTGGAAACCAGAGAAGGAAGAATGGCATTTACTTTAAATATGTGATCAACATTCTAATGCAAATATCTTTTTTTTGTTTTGTTTTGTTTGTTTTTGGTTGGGGCTGGGTTTGAACCTGCCACCTCTGGTATTTGGGGCAGGTGCCCTACTCCTTTGAGCCACAGGCGCTGCCCTAGTGTAAATGTCTTTATGGTACAATGATATTTTTTCTTATGGGTAGATACCTAGTAATGGGATTAAAGGATTAAATGGGAGATCTACTTTTAGCTCTTTGAGGATTCTCTATACTTCTTTCCAAAAAGACTATATTTGCAGTCCTACCCAAAGTATATAAATGGTCCCCTCTCTCTACATCTGTGCCAACATCTGCAGCTTTGGAATCACATGACTATGGAGATGTGGAAACAACCCAAGTACCCATCAACTCACAAATAGATATAAACTGTGGTGTATGTATCCCATGGAGTACTCTTCATCCATACAGAAAGTTGGGGGCTTTACATTGTTTATATTTACCTGGATGGGTTTGGAGAACATCCTCCGAAGTATTACAAGAATGGAAAAGCAAGCATCCTATGTACCCAATACTAATATTAACCGAGTGGAGGAATAACTATAGGCCACACGAGGGAAAAACACAATTAAATTCATGAAGGGCGAGAGTGAGGGGGAAGAAGGGGGGACAGGAAGGAGCAGGTTTGGGGAATTCTCACCTAACAGGCACAGTGTAGGGGTTTATGGCTCTCCCTGGATGAGGGGTCAACTATAATTTGTAGTCTCCCTAGCAAACAATGTAATTTAATCATATGTACCCTTATATTAATCTGAGAAAGAAAAAAGAAACTTGTCCACCTTAAGGCCAGTTGTATTTTTACAACTATGTCATACTAAGTGGCTTGGGTGGGAAGGACGAGTGAGAACAGAGCAGAGACCCAAGTAAGTCTAAGATGCACGGTGCAGATTTGGGGCGACCTAGCAATCTAGGAGTTCTTAGTCTAAAACGTTTAGCTTGTGGGTCTGAAAAGACTCACTGTACACATTCCCCTGAGAATGGACAGAGTCTGGAAGGTATCTGTTTGTATGCTAACAAACTCTGAAGAACTCACCAGAAGGTCCGGGGCAGCTCTATGCTGTTTTCTTGAGGTATTTTGACTCTTCCCCTCTGTAGACTGGTACCAATAGCACGCTTAATGAAATATTTTAATGAAATATTACATGGGGAAGAATTATATTTGTGATTTGAGATACCTGTGCCTGTGTGCCACAGCCCAGGCCTTCCCAAGTCGTCTCGTTACTTTGTCACATGTAAATATTGAACCTAATAAAATTTGAATTAATGCAATTCAACAAATAGCTGTTGAGATATACTGCTAGGCTGTATCTCTTTAGAGTATATCAAGGGCAGAAATGCTGACTATGGTTTCAAGAATTTCTTTGGGATAAACCATGAATGCATTGACTTTTTTTTTCAGAGACATTTATAGAGAACACGATTTAGATGATCAGAGCCATAGGAGATTGAGACAATCCCTATTGTAATATTCATGTGTCTCACACACACACTCAGGTGCACACACACACAATTTTCGCTCAAGTGCTCACTGGAGCACTTTGCGGTGAGCCCTGCTCTGGCCGTAGAACTGGCCGGCACAGACAGTGCCCGCTTCTGTGGAGCTTATATTCTGTATTAGCGGGAGGGCATAAGACAGCCCAACCGAGTAAGACATGTTAGGTAAAGGTGACTTCTGTGTAAAAGCAGAGGGACAGTGAAGGACTCTTAGGGTAAGGAAGGCTGAGGGGATGCCAGCTGTTTTAGTCAGGGTGGTCGTAGATGTGCTCTCTGATGAGGTGACAGCCACGTGGGAACTGAGAGGGGACGGCAAGTCCAGGAGCCCTGAGGTGGGATGAACTGGTGACTCAATGAGGCAGCGGGTGACAGGAGAGGGCTGACTTGGCCACAGGGGTCTTGTCAGGGACTGGGAATGCAGGTGTTTCCAGATGCTCTCCAAAGAATCTGCTGCTTCGTGTCATTGGCCACCCTAATACCCTACATGTTCAGATGGCATTTTAATGTTCATTTATGTTCTGATATTCAACAAAAATCAGATTTCTGTGCCAACTTTTTCTTTCTAGGGCACTATAATTATATTGTCACCAAGGCAGAATATTTTCCTAGTGTCTTCATTCCTAAATTGACTTTTCTTTAAAATTAAAAAAAACCATCCTTTCTGCAAACCATTTTCTGTTTCACGAAAAAAATTCAGAGACTTCTTGAAAGAAAAAAAATACAATAAATCTATTGTATGTTTTTGGATATTGAAGATCAGTTTTAAAAGTTTTGTGCTCAAAAAAAATTTTGTTTTTTTGAGACAGAGTCTTGCTATGTTGCCCTGGGTAGAGTGCTGTGGCGTCACAGCTCACAGCAACCTCAAACTCTTGGGCTGAAGTGATTCTCTTGCCCCAGTCTCCCAAGTAGCTGGGACTACAGGCGCCTGCTACAACAACTGGCTATTTTCTTTTGTTGTCATTGTCATTGTTGTTTAGCTGGCTTGGGCTGGGTTCGAACCCACCAGCCCCAGTGAATGTGGCCAGTGCCTTAACCACAGAGCTATGGGCACCAAGCCATGCTAAAAAAAATTTTTTTTTTTTTTTTTTTTTTGTAGTGACAGAGTGTCACTTTATTGCCCTAGGTAGAGTGCTGTGGCATCACACAGCTCACAGCAACCTCCAACTCCTGGGCTCAGGCGATTCTCTTGCCTCAGTCTCCCGAGTAGCTGGGACTACAGGCACCCACCACAATGCCTGGCTATTTATTTTTTTGTTGCAGTTTGACTGGGGCCAGGCTTGAACCCGCCACCCTCAGTATATGGGGCCAGCGCCCTACTGACTGAGCCACAGGCTCTGCCCCCATGCTCAAAATTTTTTATAGTTGTCTTTTCTTTTTTTGAAGAAGAGCATTGCATTTTGAGGGATTCTAATTCACAAACTACATAATTGCAATTTAGTTTTATCACATACAAATGAGACCTAACAGCATATATACCCCATTTTTAGACAAAAAATAAGTTATCAAAGGTAAATAATGTACTTAAATAAATAAAGCACAAAATAAAAAAGAAAAAAACCTTTTATGCTTTGTCTTAACATTATAGAACATACCTGAATTACATTTGTTTTTAATAAATGTTGTTCAAAATACACAGGAAAAAGAAATTCACCTCTCATGTTTGTTTTAGGGATGCGTGTGTGTAGGTGTCTGACTATCTACTTATATGCTAGGTAATAAATTTATGTATTACCTATACATAATATATAATGCATCAGGTGTGCCTATGTATAATATATATCTATACAGTAGAAAAATTATACATTTTACTTGTCTTTTTCCATGACGTTATATGTACTTGAAAATAGTATGCCATTTCGTGCACTCAACTAAAAACAAGTTCGTTAGCTTTATGGTTAACAAAATACTTCAAATATATCGTCACTTAATTATGCCACAGACCCTGTGGCCTCCTATTCCTTTTCTTCCTTCCCTTCTGTACTAATGTGAGTCTAATTTTGATAGGACTGGAAATGTGTTCAGCTGTAAGAACATGTCCCTTGCTACCAGGGGCGGCATGGACACAGCTCTATCCAGGGATGACACGTGGACTTCTTCTGTGGTGAGCCCTCTTCCCCATCCTCCGGCTCTGGCCACACTCCTTCCTTCGCCACAGGCACAGTGGTTAGAGCTGGCACAGAGTTGGTGGGAGGGGAGAGAAAGGTCAGCAGAACTCTAGCGTCTGTAGCCTTGGCAATCTTGAATTACCACGCTGACTCCAATAACTCCTTACTGCTGGACTTGCATGAAAGTAACACTCACGTTTGTTTATCTGTATGTAACCCACTGCTAATATAAATCTGTTATTTAGCCAGGTTCAGTAGATGTGCCTGTGGTCCCAGGAGACTAAGGCAGGAGGATCACTTGAGCTTAGAAGTTCAAGTTCGCACATGTGGGAACTCGTATGCCAGCTTGGGCAATAGAGTGAGACCATGTGTATGTAGACACACACACACACACACACACACACACACACACATAGTGTGTACACAAGTCGTGTTCCTGTCTCATGTTGGAGATTCAGTGATTAAAAGCCCATAGTATATAAGTGACGGTCTTTGGGACTTGACCATGAGTCTTTTCATGCTGTAACCTATGCTGTTTTTCACTGTGCTACGTTGGTTTATATGAATTATGGTGTGTTTTCATTGTGTATTTCCTGTTACTGCTCTTCTTAGAAGTCTTATCTAATTAGATTGAACCATTTCTCCAGAGCAAGAAACATTCTTCTTCTTGTATTTCCCAGATCACCTAACACAATAATGGGATGTGTTAAGTCAGGGGTCAGTGTACCAAACACATGACAAAGGTGGCAGATAAAATCGTTTCTGCTGGAGTTACCACCTTGCTTTGGACAGCTACCAAAAGCCACCTCTCAGAAGGCCCTTCTACCGTCACATCATAGAATATCAGCTCCAGTTGTGGAACTTAGAGGTAGTATTCATTCATTTCAAGAAGTTATTGAGTGTCTGTTACATGCCAAAAGCTAGGCAAGGTGGTGGTGCTGTGTTACCAGTGTGTGTAGACCCTCTCCGTTGTGGAAACTTAGAATCCAGTAGCCTGTGTGGCTACCCCATCCCCCTCTGTCATGTAAGACGTCAACACATCACAATACTTTGGCATTTTTTACCTAATAGCAAGAGTTCAACACATTCTTGGAGATTGGTTAAAATTGAAACATGAATATTTTCTGGAGAACTGGCTCTATTGTAATATAATTTGACACTTCAATGGCTTTTAAATTGATGTCTTTAGAGCCACAATTATACTGGTGATTCGAGCGAATGCAATTACTCATGCAAGTAGCTGCAGCTGTGTACAGCTAGGCTAAAATTATTCACTGCCCCATCAGAGCTCTCTGCCTCACTCCAATGGAAGAGTGACTCAACTTTGGAAAAGCATAACACCAATCTTAAGTAGGAGATGAATCGGGCAAAGGAGAATGTTGTCAAAACATTCTTGTCCATCCTTTAAATCCAGATTAAGCGATTTTGGGTTCCAAGTCGCCAAAGAATTTAGGACCCCTCCAGACCACAGGCAATCAGTCCATGAATAATAAAATCTCTAAATGGTGTTTATCACGTGTTTGTGTTATTGCCTAGATCAAGAGTGAATTCCTGAGTTTGGGGAGGTGGGTCTTCTTACTCCTAAACTGCTTTATCTGAGGAAGGAACCGACATCAGTTCATTTTTCTCCCAATAGTTTGCAAGTAATCATGTTAATTTTGTTTCTTTCTGTACATTGTCCACTGTGCATACAAAATAATATCTGAGAACGTGACTGTGATTGCAGAATGCTCCCTAATGAGTGTGGCAAGGAAAGCCTAAAGCATCATCTTTCCTCTCCCCAACCCAGTCGACGGTGGTGTAACAATGCTTGCACATTTCCAAAGCAACAGTATTCTGCTTTTTACAGGTAGTCCTACTGTTCCAGAGGAGTGCACTAAATCAGAAGTGTCTGCTTTATTGAAAATATTTTTGCACTACACCTTTATATTGTATTTCCTATTCCTCCCTAGAACCATGAACATCTAAAGGCTAATATTACTTTGTTTCACTAGTTCACTGGGTAACTGTGTCTGATAAGTAAATGGAACATAACTGAAGAATTTATTTCTTGATTCTTGTTAGTATTCCTAACCCCATAAATAAGCTTCTATAAATAATAGTCTATTCTAATGTGCAGTGGAGAAGCTCTCTTGGGCAAAAGTGTATGTAGAAATAGAGATTTCTATTCTATGTACAAGATACACAAATCTGGAGGAGAAGATATTAGGTTGCCAACTTTTCTGGCTAGAAAAGTGGAAAAAATACAGTTGAAATCAGAGTAAACTGGCTGAAGAATTTTCTTCTCTGTGCCACTATATATTTGTGTTGCTAAATAGGTACTAAAGTCTTATTGTGAAGTATCAAGTCTTTTCTGTGTGTCACTAAATAACTATACAAATAGCCATCGCAAATAGACCATATAAATTGTCATGTAGAGAAGATTTCCCTTTCTATAGGGAATACATTTTAGGCTTCTCTGCAAGTGACATGTAGGAACACTATCTTTGTCCGAGGAGAAGGACTTTCTACTAAGGACTAAACTACAAGAGGAATTTGTCTGTGGGCAGTAGGCAGGCGCTGTGGGTGGCTTTCAGCAGGGGCTGTGTTCTTAACAGCACCTAGGAGGAAGCCAGCAAGGTAGGTGCTGACTGGCCAGGTGACTTTCATCTGAGTCGGCTCTTGTTGCATTTGGCCAAAACAAATACCTTTTTAGGGTGGCACCTGTGGCTCAAGGAGTAGGGTGCTGGCCCCGTATTCTGGAGGTGGTGGGTTCAAACCTGGCCCTTGCCAAAAACTGCAAGAAAAAAAAAAGAATACCTTTCTTGCCTAAGGGGAGGGTAATGGTGGTGACATGAATGTGGGCAAACCTGTGAAATAAAACTGCTAACTTACATGGTAGCTACATGAGACCTCAAATGGCTAAAAAAATAAATCAGTGTTTTACGTAAAACTGCACGTGGACCTAATGTGATCATGGCTTTTTTCTTTTTTTTAAATGACAGAGCTCAGCACTGAAACATGCCTGTTTCCACACAGGAATGTGTTCCCTGATTCCGTCCGTGATAAGCACACATGGGGGCAAAGCATTGAGGCTGCTTCCATGGTCTTTGTGCCAATGACACGTCTAATGTGGTCCTGTTTGTGACTCTCTCTTAAGGTCGCTGTGTGGTAGTGGCAGTTAATATTTTTGGGAAGATGAGTGACATGATCAAAATAGACTTGTTAGGAAATTAATCTGATGATTGTAGGATGGGTTAGGAGATGTGATTTAGGAGACTGAGGGAGAAGCAGGTAATGTTGGTTATCTACCCCTCTAGGCAAATTTAATCCAATGCTCTGTCTTTCCAGGACATGCTAATTTATTTTATTTATTTATCTATAATACCATATCCACTTAGATACGAGACAAGTTATAAAAAAAAAGGTGCATATACAGAAAAATCATGAAAATAAAATAAAGGACAAGAGTCATTCAACCAAGAACTCTTTTATAAATAGCATCATGTTTATTCCAAAAAATTGAGGAGGAAGGAATCTT
>CAUYON010034607.1:0-20200 GCA_963573935.1 Arctocebus calabarensis
TTTTTTTTTGTAGAGACAGAGTCTCACTTTATCGCCCTGGGTAGAGTGCCGTGGCGTCACACTGCTCACAGCAACCTCCAGTTCTTGGGCTTAAGCGATTCTCTTGCCTCAGCCTCCCTGGTAGCTGGGACTACAGGCGCCTGCCACAGCGCCCGGCTATTTTTTTTGTTTTTGCAGTTCGGCCGAGGTCGGGCTTGAACCCGCCACCTTCGGTATATGGGGCCGGCACCCTACTCGCTGAGCCACAGGAGCCGCCCGGTACTTAGAGAATTTTTAATTATCAGAATTACCTTATAATCCTTTGTCCCAATATTTATTCTTCCTACAAAGAAATGCATTCTTCCTTCTCTCCAACCAAAATAAAGCCCTCCTATACTCAGTAAATCAATTAGGATCTCAACACCCTGAAAGAAATGAAGTGGTCTCCTCTTACATAAAGCTGCATCTCTATCATTTGCCATCCATCCATCTATCTAGTAATTTAATTAGCATATGACCATATAGTCAATACCTACTGTATGTCAAGAAATAAAGAGATAAAGATGAGAAAGAGAACTTTTGAGGCTAAGGGCCAGATAGCAAGTATTTTATGCTTTGTAGGCCGTATCATCTTTGTCACAGCTATTCGCCTCTTTCATTATACTATAAAATCATCCATAGCTAATGTGTAAATCGATGAGCCTACTTGTATTCCAATAAAATTGTATTTACAAAAACAGGTGCTAGGCTGGTTTTGACGCACAAAAAGTGGTTTACTGAACGCTGAGCTATAAACTAAACACTACATTGTATACTGTAAGCAAATGTAGTAATAATAGGGATGTAGGTGATAATAGGAACTTTTAAGAACATTTTGAAAAGCAAAGCTTTTGAAGCGGTTAAAAGTCCTAGCCATCTGGCTCGGCGCCTGTGGCTCAACAAGCTAAGGCACCAGCCACATACACCTGAGCTGGCAGGTTCGAATCCAGGCGGGGCCTGCCAAACAACAATGACGGCTGCAACCAAAAAATGGCCAGGCGTTGTGGCGGGCGCCTGTAGTCCTAGGTATTTGGGAGGCAGAAGCAGGAGACTCGCTTGAGCCTAGAAATTGGAGGTTGCTGTGAGCTGTGATGTCACAGCACTCTATCCAGGGTGACAGCTTGGGCTCTGTCTTAAAAAAAATAAAAATAAAAAACAATCCTTTAAAAAAAATAGTCCTAGCCATCTGAATATAAGGCTATTAAAGCAATATATGCATATTTCAACCAGAATTATGGAAAAAGACAGAGAGTGAGACTGAGAACAAGAGAACAAAAGTAGAGAGAAACAGAAAGAAAGAAAGCATGCCCATAAGCATAGGAGGGATAGTGGTGGAATAAGAATACTGTGATTTTCTCCCCAAATTAACATGTGATATACATTATTAAATAAGAACAGAGCAATAAACATTCATTTTTGTTTTAGGAAAAAAAACAACATATAAAATAAATAGTATTAATGAATACGAATTCATAATTTAAACAAAATACAAACTCATTAATACTATTTATTTTATATGTTGTTTCTTTCATTCATACCATATAAGATGGTATGTTATGATAACGGAAATATTATTTAGCCAAAAATAGTATTTTTCAGAAAGAATACATATGTGTGTGTATTTTTACATGATATATATGCATATATATAATTCACCATTTAAAGTAGTTTGAGGGGCAGTATTTTTGGTATGACAAATAGTTTGCTCCTACATCAATTTTCATAAAAGCCATTTTAGGGAAAGTTTGTAGGTCAAAATCTTCTAATTGTGTATATTTAAGTATATACATATATATATATATATATTTTTTTTTTTTGAGATAGAGTCTCATGATGTCACCCTCGGTAGAGTGCCTTGGTGTCACAACTCACAGCAACCCCAACTCCTGGGCTTAGGCAATTCTCTTGCCTCAGCCTCCCAAGTAGCTGGGACTACAGGCGCCCACCACAATGCCCGGCTATTTTTTTGTTGCAGTTGTCATTGTTGTTTAGCTGGCCCCGGCCGGGAACCCACCAGCTTCAGTACATGTGGCCGGTGCCGTAACCACTGTGTTACGGTTGCTGAGTCCTGATTATATATATTTTTTAAAATGCACAAAATTTAATTTGAAGTACTGTTTTTAAAAGAAGTTCGAGTAACTTCAAAACATTTATAGACAAATAACACAGTACTATAAGACTCATTGCAGATCTGAGTATTATGATAATATAATATATCCATTGATAAGACAAAAGAATAAAGCAAACTATTATTTATTCTTTTTGTCATCATCATTTTTATCAAACCCTCATTATAAACAAATGTTGGCCGGAAATGAACTACTTAAAAAAGATAAAAGTGATGCTGTGAAACATTACATAGTGTATAAATTCCAAAGAGCAATCCCTGTGAGTGTGAAAATAAATTAAAACAGTTAGATTTACTATGTACCTGAAGAACTTCAGCTGCAAAAATTATCCAAATTGGGGCAGCACCCGTGGCTCAAAGGAATAGGGAGCTGTCCCCATAAGCCGGAGGTGGAGGGTTCAAACCCAGCCCCTGCCAAAAAATGCAAAAAAAAAAAAAAAAAAAAAAAGAAAGAAATATTATCCAAATCGAATTTAAAAGGCTATGGTTAAAGTTTAGGGATAAGTTTCAAACTGTGATTTTCCATCCACTTTGTTTCTGTTCATATTTTCTAGTTACCCTTCTTAGGGTAATATTTAGTCAAAAATTCTTTTTACTTTGTTAAATACAATAATATATAAAGTGTTTATGATATTTTGGCATATAATACATTTTAATTATATTTGAATAGGATAATCTCGTTTTCCTTATTGTGTCTCATTTCTATCCTGTTTTCATTATTATATCTTTTTTTATTATAGAAGTTGTTTCTTACCATCATAAATAGAAATACACACAACCCTATTGTGTGTATTGGCTAGATATTTTTTAATGTCCTTGATTTGGTACATTTAGATTATGCCACTTTTATCTATAAAATATTTTATTTTGAAGTATATGGAGGATTTAGTTTCTTTTCAACTTGAAATTTAATGTCATACATGTTATGACATATATGGAGAAAAATCTATTCTCACAACCTACAAAATTCTCAACCCTGCTGTGGATTGTTTTGAATAGGTATGCTATTTTAAATTAACAAAGAGTACATTTTAGAAAACTTTCTTAAGACACATGGTAAAAATTAAAAGGAATATACCTATTTCCTTAAGAAGCAAAAAGTTTGTGACACAGTATCAATACATTTAAAATAATTAGTTAATGTTTATTCTTTGTCAGGTGCTAGGCTAGAGGCACAGCAATGGCCAAGTCAACTATGAGTATTTATGTTCTCATGGAGATCACAGGCAAGGAGAGCAGGTCATTTAAAAATAAATCAATATTCAAATAATTAGTTGCAATAGTGATCAATGCTTTAAAATATAGATTGCTATGAGTAAATAAAACTGGGAGATTTGTCTTATTGTAGAGATGAAGAAGTTAAGACTCATACTATTGGGTGTAAGGAAGGAGTAGTGCATGTGATTAAAATAAAAATATAATTTACAGATAAGAAGACACTGCATGCCTGCCACATGCAAGTTCTCTTTGAGAGGGCCAGTTTTCTAGGAACTGATCTACCCCACTTTGTGATTTCTTGAAATCGAGACTTTGTCTTCAAATTTGATTCACAAATTTGCGTAGCTATGCACTCACAAGTTGTTCTTAGAAAATCTGAAAAGTAATGAATCCCCTTGTCCCAGTTCTGAGTTGGTAATTAGGTGCAATTGTCCTTACTTCTTTCCACTCTTTCTTCTTCCCAT
This sequence comes from Arctocebus calabarensis, assembly GCA_963573935.1. NCBI lineage: Eukaryota > Metazoa > Chordata > Mammalia > Primates > Lorisidae > Arctocebus > Arctocebus calabarensis. Next base: position 3,829 of record CAUYON010034607.1, read on the forward strand.
TAATCCCTACTGAGTTTGTTGAAGTTGCTAACTTGGAAAAAAAATGGCACTATTTTAAGTCTCAGGGTGATCAAATATGTAATTGTCTAATTGGGTTACATGGCGAGGAGACAAGACACTGTTCAACGTGAGATTTTGTTTTCTGACTGAAATTCAAATCAGAAATTATTCTTCTCAGCAATTAAGGTTAAAATGTCATAGTTCACTGTTCACATTGACCAAGATATCCTAATGTTCCCTCAACTTGACTCAATTTTAGATAGTTTTCTTCCTTACTATAGGCTCCCGACTTCATTTTCTTAGAACATTTTCTTTAGAAATCTTTTAATTACAAATTCTTTCTCTGGATCCTTGAGGTGTACATCCTCTATAAATCAAGGATACCTTTCTCAGGAACCTAGGAGCCATCCCTTTGAAATATAATTATAAAGAAAGGGCCTTGGTCTTTCAGATTCTGGGGGAGTAGGAGCCTAACTTAGAGAAGTACCAATTAGCAAACACAAATGTCTTAATCTTATAGACTCACTTCCCTTGTCCTATAGTACTTTTCCATTAGTTCTCCTTAACATTTAATATCCTCTTGCTTTTTTTTCAGGGAGTTGAGTTCAATTTTTCTCTCCCATCACAATAGTCTTGAATAAATGTTTTCTTGTCTGTTTAACTAATGCTGTGCAATTTTTTATTTTGTCATATAAAATAAAAGCTGTACATCCCTAATGTTATGTGAAATAAGTCATCACAACCTATACTGAGGACTATAATCAACATTAAACTACACATATCAAAGAAATGTAGAGAGAAATTACACAGATTTTATGATTGAAATCTATTCTTGGGAAAAACAGCAAATTCTACACAATTATAGGTATAAAATCAAGGTATATATAAGCAGAGGAGATTTCATGGGGTAGACCCAAAGCAACTTTTGACATTCAGAAAAGGAGATCAACTGCTGAACTATCATCTCAATTCATTGATTAAGAAGGAAATAGAAATTGATGTCTAAAACCCAAGATATGTATAATTGTTCAGTATGTGTGCTTATTAAATTGTACAAAGTTTAATTCTGAAGTTTAACCTTAGTCATTCTCAATAAATTTTTATTTTATTTTATTTTATTTTATTTTTTGAGACAGAGTCTCACTTGTTCCCCACAGTAGAATGCTGTGGTATCACAGCTCACAGCAGCCTCAAACTCATGGGCTTAAGCAATTCTCTTGCCTCAATGCCCAGCTATTTTTACAAACGAGGTCTGGCTCTGGCTCAGGCTGGTCTGGAACCCATGAGCGCAGGCAATCCACCCACCTTGGCCTCCTAGCGTGCTAGGATTCCAGGCATGAGCCACCGTGCCTGGCCAATAAATTTTAATTTTTATTTTATTTTATTTTTTGCAATCTTGCTTACTTCTTAATTTCTCTAGATATGTTATAGGCACATGAGTGACCATTAAAAGTTAAAATAGTAACTTGAGAATAGATAATCTTTTCCATACCATCTCTGCTACACACGTGAGATACCTCTCTATCTACAGTGTATTTCACTTTCATTGTATTCACATGTCACATGTAGGGTTTCTAAATTAATGTTATGAAATAAACCTTTCTGCAATGATGGAAATATTCCAGTGCAGTAGCCTCTAACATGTGGCTACTAAGCACTTGAAATCCGGCTAGTGCAAACAAGAAATTGAAATCTTAACACAATGATAATTTTAATTTAAATGTAAATAACCACAAGAGGGCTAGTGACTACTGTACCAGACAACGCACTAGGTATCTACCATAAATTTATCTCATTGTCAGTGAATTAGGGAATGCTGTGAGGTTAAGTATCCAAAGTTGTTTACTATGTTACTATAGTAAAAAATAAGATCCATGCCTACTCACATCAGTGCTTTCCAATACTAGCTTTATTGACATTTGGGGTAGACTAATTCCATGTGCATGTGAGTGGGGCTCTTGTGTATTAGAAGATGCTTAACTTAGCAGCATTGCTGACCTTTACTTCCTAGATAACAGCAGCACCTCTCCCCCAGTTATGACAATCAAAATTGTCTTCAGACATTGCCAAATTTCCCCTGAGGCTTTAAGGAGCTTCCACTAGACCAGTACTTTTAAGTCTGATTATTTCTGGTAGAATTCTGGCCCTCTTTCAGCAAATCTTTCTCCCAGATTACCTGGCCCAATTAAGGAGGCTCTTTGATATGTCCCCTGAGATGAATATCTATATGACTGCATAGTTAGAGGTAGAGATAAATACTGCAGGAAGGAAAAGAAGAGAACTAAGTCTTTTATAAACATAAGAAAAGATTTAATTTTAAATGAGATACTTGGGAGTTTTTACACTTTTGACATTGCAAAATGACCTGATCTGAATTTCCTAATGTATTTGATTATTTGGAATTACCATCCATTTAAAGAGTTTCTAACTTCATATTATTTTGGCACATTTAATTTAACAAGTGTTTAAAAAGCATTCTTAAGTCTCTCCCCATGAGACAAGAATAGAAATAAAAATCTGTTCTAAATCTATCTAGGGTCAGAGACACATTTACAAACTCAAGTGAAAGCAAATTAGCTCAGTATAAGTGAAGAAGGAATGTGTATGGTAGCAGCTAGTGAGGGTGAAGAAAGCATTATCTATGGGATATTTTTGGAAACAAAAAATTTTGGAAGTGACAGTTATATACAACCATAGAAAGAAGAGGCTCTGGACCCCAAATATATGAGTTCTAGTCTGGCCTGGCATACTCAAGCAGTGTTATCTTCGGCAATTATGTTCCTTCAGCCTGAATTTTCTCAGTTAATTGTATAAAGGCAAACCCTGTCCAGACCCTTCATCTCTTATTTAGCATTATGAATGAAATGAAATGCTATAAGTGTTTGTAGCATCGTGAACACACGTAAATAATTATTTCATTGTCAGATCACTAATGTAGTCTGGGCTGCAATAACTTATAGTTACATTCATAATGAAGATCTAAAACAATATAATAGCTACCTGTGCTTTTTCAGAATACATAATTCATATTCATTTTCAGTAAGATATTTCTCACTTGCCTGAAAATTTTGACTCCAGTCTACTAAATCAGAATTGATTGCACAGACTTTCGATCATCAATGTGCTAGCGTTTTCTTTATGTTTAAAGCTGAAACATATAACACCTTCGGTAGTTTTTAACACAATATTTTTAACTTTTTTGGAAACAAATTACTATGTGTTTCCCAAAGACTTAAACACACATTTCATTGTACTTATTTGCACTGAGTGCAGCAAGATGCTTCTATGTTTTCTCACTGCTCTTCTTAAATATAGAGCTACATATGATAGTAAGGAAAATATAATTTACTTCAGCAATTATCAAATCTCTTTTATTTGCAAGTGATTGTTAAAAACAGGATACAACAGGCCATAATTGTATTCAAAAGACTTTTAAATGTTTGAGGTATTTATAAATATGTTTTAGATTTAAAATTAGTAGCTCTTTTATGTGCCAAATAAAATAAGAGTAAGAAAATACCCATAACTTAAGCCAAAAATAGGATTTGATTTTATGGTGAGCTGAGTAAAATCATTTTGAAAATTATGATGCTTTTAAATTTAAAAAAACTCACATTTTTGAAGAGGGGAGGAAGAGGGGAGAAGGCTTGTAAAAAATATTTTGAGTTTAAATAAAATCAAGAATTCAAGTTTTATAGGAGTAGCGTAGGAATTGTGCATTATAGATCAAATTGTTGCAGTGGAAAAACATAATGTTTGAAGTAAAACTAATGTCTTTCATCTTTAAAAAGTAGGCCACTTTTAAGAGATGTGGAAAAATAAGTTTATATAATTATCATTTCAAAAATAGTACTACATTGTTCATTGATATCATATATAAGGTAGGGGCTACAGTTTCAATGTTTGTGTCCCTGTAAATTTCATGGTGAAACCTAATGCCCAATAGCATTAAGAGATGGGACCTTCAGGAAGTGATTAGGCCATGAGGGCTCCACCTTCATGGAAGTGATTAGCACCCTTATAAAAGGAATCAAGGGAGCAAATTTGTCCCTTTTTGCTCTTCTGTCTCTTCTGCAATGTGAGACATAGCATTCATCCCCTCCAGAGGATACAGCAGCAAGGAGTCATCTTGGAAGCAGAGTGCAAGCCCTCACCAGTTACTGAATCTGCCAGCACCTTGATCTGACACTTCCTCAGCTTTCAGAATAGTGAGAAATAAATTTCTATTATTTATAAATTATCCAATTTGGGATATTTTGTTTCCATTATTTTTTAATGACTGGAGAATAACTGAGCAAAAATGTTGGCCTAATTATTTTCTCCATTTATGTGGATTTTAACAGTTTGATTACCTTGATTAAGTGCACTACTATGATACACACAGATTGAGTCTGTTAATAAACAAAGTCAGAAAATAAAGTATTTCCTACAGTTTCACATTTATTAATTTGACATGAACTTTGAGTTCTTAATGCATAATTATTTTGATAATGAGATCATTTAAATTCAATAAAGTACAGCTATAATGGGATACAATTCCAAAATTCTAATATTGATTTAATTAAGAGTGATTTTATTTTAAGGCTATTGGAAGCCACCACATAATTGGCTTAATAAATGTTGATCAGCCTCAGGAACTCATTTCATATGTTGGGAGGACAGAAAATCACTCTAACATACTGAAATTAGTGCTGTTTTATAGAATAGCTTTTATTGTAATTGTAGGAAAATTTTTAAGGATGAAGGGAGATCAATCAGTAGGGAAATAGAGAGTTTGTGCTTTGCGATGACCAAAATAAATCTGCAAATTCCAACCAAACAAGTAACAAAAACTTTTCTGTTTTTCTTGGTGTGTGTAGAGAAGTAATCATAGATAAATAACTAACTTTTCCTGAGTATCCAGCTTCTGCCAGAGACTATACTTCTGCCAGAGTTACTTCATATGTATTGCTCTACTTAAAGATTATGAAGCACGTGTGACCTCCTCCTGGCATTTAGAAAAAATTAAATGCTATATACTCAAATGTTTATGTCAATAAGAGCCTAATTTTTGCTTCTTGAGTTGAATAGAACTCCTAACGTAGAGTCTAGGTCTCTAACTATTATGTTCCTTTTTTATGGGACATATGACCTTGTACTCGATGGCCTTTTGTGCCAACAGATCTTATCCAAAGCCATCACAGAGCATCGCGGAGTTTCTAAAAATATTTGACCTCCAATATGGTGTTACAAGAATTTCAACCTTTTCTTCTCATGTTGCTCATTGCCTCTTAGGCACATTTATTCCTTTACTCCCTAGGAAACAGGCTCTATAATTAAGGGCTATTGAGAGGGGCCTTCTCTGCTGGAATAATGTCTCCTAAGGTTACTGCTATAATTTGGATATGGTTTGTGTGGACCCTCCAAGTCCCACATTAAAATTCGATCCCTAGTGTTGGATATTGGGTCTGGTGGAAGATGTTTGCATCATGGGAGTGAATCCCTCATAAGTGGTTTGGTGCCTTTTTCATGGTAGTGAATTCTCATTCTGTTTCCATGAGAATTGCCTGTTACAAGGAGCCTGGCATCTCCCTTTCCTCTCTCTCGCTTCCTGTGTGACGCTTGCTGCCCTTCACCTTCCATCATAAATAGAAGGTTCCCAAGGCCCTCAGCAGAAACAGACGCTGGCCCTATGCTTCTTATAGAGCTTGCAGAGTCATGAGCCACATAAACTTCTTTTTATTTATAAATTGCCCAGCCTCAAGTATTCATTTATAGCAACAAAAATGGACTAAGAAAATTATAGATAGAAAGATGGATGGACAGATAGATAAGAGATACATAGATAGATAGATGATAGATAAAACTACATGTTTTACAAAGAGTGGTTGACACACAGATAATATTTTATAAAATTTTGTAACTAAAGGTATATTTAGCTACAATTTCCTATTTTTCCTATGAATGACAACTTTATGGATGACTTTTGGGACACCCTGTGTAAGTGTGTGTGTGTGTACACACACATATACATTCCCCAAATTGTAAGTGCCTCCTTTTTCATATTTGTAGAATTGATATGGGACATGTAAGAAGAAGGAAAAGGCAAAGGAGAAGAAAAAGAAGAGATAAAGAAAAAGAAGAAAAAAAGGAAAAAGTATAACTCAAAGATGAATTGCTTTATAGAAGGATTTGGCAGTTTTTTTCTTTAAAAAATAAAGAATTGATATGCTTTAAAGTTAATACATCCATGCAAGGTGGATTATGTCCTCTCAGTTTCCAAAGTTTTTAAGGCTATACATAAGGCTATACAGTAAAGCATTATAATGCATGTGATTAGATACTTTATCACAGGCAAATAATTACCATCCCAGTGGTAGAAATTGCAGAGACCACAGTCAATTATATCACACTTAATTGGTTTTTAAGAGAGCACTTGATCAACTGATCTGGGGACTTAGCAACATCTACAAAATCTCTTCACAGCAGTACCTAGATTAGTGTTGTATTAAATAAATTAGAGAAAGTATGTGTACTCCAAAAAATGGAAACCTTGGAGAGAAAGCTAAATATTCTATGTATTATAATGCCTACCTAGCATATAGATCAATAATATGTCTACTAGTAGAACTTTTAAAAATTTTCCCAAGGATACATGTGGTAAAATATTTATTAGAGGACAGCGCCTGTGGCTCAGCGAGTAGGCACCAACCCCATATACCAAGGGTTGCTGGTTCAAACCCAGCCCCGGCTGAACTGCATCAAAAATTAGCTGGGCACTGTGGCGGGTGCCTGTAGTCCCAGCTACTTGGGAGGCTGAGGCAAGAGAATGGCTTGAGCCCAAGAGCTGGAGGTTGCTGTGAGCTGTGACTCCACAGCACTCTACCGAGGGTGTTAGAGTGAAACTCTGTATCCACAAAAAAAAAAAAAAAACCTTACCCTTTTAAAAAAATATATATATTTATTAGAGCATTGTCTACAATAATGAACAAAATGAAAACAACCTTAATGTAAATATCTGTAACAGGTTAAAGGTTATATAAAAATTATTATTTATATAAATGTGAAAGATGAAATTAAGCAACATCTTCCAAAATAGATAAATCTGAGAAATGCAATGTTGCAAAAATTGTCACTTAATAGCAGAATTCATAAAGTATGATATCATACATATATAAAAAAGAGCATCTGCAAACCATATTTTATAAGTATTTGGAATACCAAAGCAAATAACTCCTATAAAGCATTAATGAAAAACCTAAAACAAATTACAGAAAAAGAAACTTTAATTTAACATAAAAAATAGTATTATTAGAAATTTGAAAAATGTAAATTAATACAAGCAGCTAATACTTCATTCGTTGCTGAGATTAAGAAGATTTGTAGGTGGTTATTTAACATGTAATGCATATTGACACAACTACTTTAATCATTGAAATTCTTTTTGGCAATGACTGGTTATTAAAAATCTATTAATCTGGTTATAGCAACTCTACTTACAGAGAAAATCCATCTCACATATGTATAAAGACATTTATTCCCATTTTTAAAGAGCAAAAACCTAGACACAATCTAAATGTCCATAATAGAAAAAAAAGAATAAATGATGGTGAATTCATACATTGAATACTATACAGCTGTGAAAAATGTGAAGAGCTATAATATCATTATGGATGAAACGTAAAAATGTATTGATTGGAAAATTTAACAGACAAAATAATAGGTATAGTATACTACTCACTGATATACATTAAAACAATATCATATTAAAAGTCAGTGGGGTATTTTAGTACCTGTGAAGATAGAGTAGTTCCATTCCTTCTGTATCCCTCTTCTTAAAAATAAAAATTAAAAATTAAAAAAAACCTCTAAGCATACTACAAATAAACATAGGAGATTGAAAGGTGGAAATACCATAGACATTTTGGAAACCTTGAGACTTGAGGACTGACACTGTGGTGAGTTCCCTTGGTTTCCCTACTGCCTGCCATATATCCAGGATGAGATTTCCAGATGCTTCAAACCTAGAACCATGAACAGACACAGGTAAAAATACATTCAAGAGCACTCCTCTCTGCCTAGTCAGAGGGTACATAAAAGGGTGGTCTAAAAATAGAAAGAATTTTTAATGATACCAGCCCTTCTGAACATTAATGGGAAAATTATACATCTCCCCATGGGGACTTCAGAGGGAGCCATCAAGGAGCTGATCTTTCACCTCCATCCTGCAGAAAAAGTTATTCTTCTCTGTTCACCCACTCAAGAGTGTTATGGAGCTAAGCAAGAACTAATATTCCATCCCAGCCTGGTGGCATCAGGCAGCACTGCTGTGATATCTCTGTCAGGGTAATGTTGATAGAACTGAGTAGGACACTAATTATTGACAAAGATGCAAAAGCATTTCAACAGAGATAGCATAACCTTTTCAATAAATTGTGCTATAGCAATTGGATATTTCTAAGTATAAAAGAATCTTGACCTAAACTTCACTTCTTATATAAAAATTAACTTAAAAGCAAATAATACACTTAAATAGTAAGAGTACAACCATAAAACTTTGGGGAGGGGAAAAGAGAAAATCTTTGGTCTGTAGAAATAAGCATAAAATTCCTCACTTAAATCCAAAATCATTATCCCTAAAAGGAAATTGATAAATTATACCTCAGAAAAGTTAAAAACTTTGCTCTATGAAAGATCTTTTTAAGAGGATGAAGAGACAAGTTATCCAATAAAGAACTAATGCCTTAAATATATGAAGAACTCTCAAAATGCTACAGAAAAAAACAAATGATCCAACTGTTAGACCTACTGGGCCTAGGCTAAAGCAGAAAAGTGTCAGGCCTAGGCTATAATGGGAAAAGTCCAGTGAACTCCTGGCAAATTTCCCAACTGCAAGCTTTCAAATAAATAAATAAATAAATAAATAAATAAATAAATCTAGTTCATCTGTAAGATAAATGAGAAAGTACTGATTGACTTCTTGCTTCTAGTTCACTCCCTCTTTCTTGCTTGACTAACTCCCTGGGAAATGAACCATGAAGCACCAACTGTCCCTGGACTGACCTTTCAACAATACCAGGTGGGGAAAGTACTGAAGCTAAGATGTATGGGGGGAAAGTACTGAAACTAAGATGTATACGGGGAAAATATTAAAACAAAGATGTATGGCGAATTAACCGCAAAATTCTGCTTCTGTACAATGTTTGCTTGCTATCCTACCTGGATGCACCTAGGAAGCCTGCATACCAACCGCAATACAGACTAAGCCTTAAAAACCCAACCTCTTAAGCACTCGGGGCTGTTTTCAGAAACCCCTTGTTGGGACACTGAAGCTGTCACTGGCTGGCTCCTGAATAAAGAGACTAACTTGCAAATTTGGCTTGTCTACTTGTGTCATCTCTGGGGAACTCTGGGGCACAACACAACCAGAAAATAGGCAAAAGACACTTTTAGACATTAGAGAAATTCAAATTAAAACAACAAGGAGATATCACTACACATGTACCAGAATGGGTAAAATTAAAAAAAAAAAAGATAACACCAAATGCTGATAGGGAGGTGGAGAAAACAGATAACTAATATATTGCTGGTGGAGATGTAAAATGATGTAGACATTCTGGAAACAGTTTTACCTCCCTTCCCCCCTCCCTTTTTTTTATAAAATCAAACATGCAATTACTACACACCTCAGCAATTGCACTCTTGGGAGTTTATCCCAGAGAAATGAAACTTATGTTCACTTCCAAATTTGTACACTAATATACTGCTTATAGCAGGTTTAATTGTAATTGCCTAAATTGGAAACAATCCAACATCCCTCAATGGATATATGGTTCAACAAATTGTGATACATGCTATGGAACTTCTATTCAGCAATAAAAATAGAATGAAATATCAGTACATAAAACAACATGAATACATCTCCAGGAAATCATGGTGTTAACAAAAGCCAATATCCAGAAAATTAAAAACTTTGATTTATATAATATTCTTGATAAAATTATAGAAATGGAGATGAGATTGATTGTTTCCAGGGTCAAGAATTGGGAATGGTTATTTATTATAAAGGGCAAAACCAAGCATTCTTGTGGTGATGGAATTGTTCTATATCTTGACTGTTTTAATGTAAATATCCTGGTTGATAGGTAGTATTTATGTTTTACAAAGATGTTTCCATTGTAGAAAAGTGAATAAAGGGTATACAGGACTGCTCTGTATCATTTCTTACAGCCAGTTGTAAACATATAATTATGTCAAAATATAAATTTTAATTTAAAAATTAGTATAATTAGTGGTTAAAATTCCAAGCTTTAGAGACAGACTACCTGGGTTCAAATCCTACTATAAAAATTCTGAATAGTGTCATTGTGGAAAAGTTTATTTATCCTCTCTGCACTTTAATTTCCTCATCTTTAAAATAGGAATACTAGAATTGAACCTCATAAGGAGTTACTTGCATAGCTCATGTAAATTAATACTTATAAAGTATATAGAAAACTATGTCTCACAGATTTATGCTCAATTAATGTCAGCTATATTTACTATGATTATTATGGTTATATGTGTATTTATGCATATGAAAAATTTTAAAAGCTGGTATGAGATGGGTACATACCAACTGCAATATAAGAGTTACTTTTAGTGGTAGAAACTGAAATAGGGTGAAAGATAAAACTTTATTTGAGCATATTTTATATTTAAAAATAACATATATAAAGCAAATATGGCAAAGTATTCAGTAGAAAAAAATTGTATTTTAGTTATTCTTTATCTTTTGTTATGTGGTTATATAACTTACAAACTTAAATGTTATTCTTGAAAAGTAGGTAAATTGGGGGGAGGGGCAAGATGGCCACCTGGAAGCAGCTTCCAACAGAGGCTCCTGTCCAATAGGAAAGATAACCTCCAGAAACTACCCACTTGAGCTGAAGATGGGGAGCCCAGCAGAGAGAGAGAAGTGATAACTGCAGGTCTCCTCTGAGGCAAGCTGCGACTTCAAGAAACCAAGCTTCAGGCAAAAAAACTGAACTAAAGTTTTCCACCATTCTGAACTTCCAGGACACCCTTCCCCCCTTATCTAACACACCAGAAGCCTGACCTCTGCTGAAATTGAGGGGGGTAAGGACTTGAGAAGAACTCACCTACCCTATCTGCTGGAACAGGCAGCCTACCAGGTAAGAGACTCCCAGGCCCCATTGAGCCCCTGCCAGCCCCCAGGCCAGGGACGCCACCGGGACCCCTCCACCCCCCCCATGGCTCCAATCTGTGCCCCACCAGGCCTCAGCCCACCAACTGCAGCGGCCAGGAAGTCTGCAGGTCTCCCATGTGGCTCCCATCTGTGCCCCACCAGGCCTCAGCCCACTGCCTGCAGCAGCCAGGAACTTCGCAGGCCCTTGGCCCAAGCCAGCAATGGCCAGGAAGTCCTCAGGTCTCCCATGTGGTGCCAATTTGTGCCTTGCCTGCCACCAGGACCTCTGGATGGCTCCAATGGGTACCCCAGGCCTGCTGCCCACAGAGGCTGGGAACTTCACTCCTCCACGACACCTGCCCACCCAATTGGCACCTTGCTGCCAGCAGTGGCCAGGGACTCCGCTGGGCCTTAGCCCACCAACAGCAGCAGCCACAAACTCCACCAAGACCCCCACAGGACATTGGCCCACTGCCAACAGTGGCCAGGAAATCAGCCAGGTCTCCCAGGCCGTGCCGATTTGTGCCCTGCCTGGCCTCAGCCCACCACCCACCAGAGGCCACCACCACCCCAATTGGCACCTGACCAGGCCTTGGCCTTCTGCCAGCAGTGGCAAGGAAGTCCGCTGGGACTCCCACCCGGTGCTGATCTGTGCCCCATCAGGCCTCAGCCTGGCTCCAATCCAAGCCCCAGGCCTGCTGCCCACAGCAGCCAGGAACACCACTGTGCCAGGATTGGCACCCTGCTGGGCCCAGGCCCACTGCCAGCAACTGCCAGGAACTCCCATGACTCCTAAGCAGCCCAATTGGCACCCCACTGGGCCATGGCCCATTGCCAGAAGCAGCCAGAAAATTCACAGGTACTCCCATGCAGCACCGATATGTGCCCCACCCGGCCTCAACCTGCCACCTGCGGGGACCCCACGCGGCTCTGATCCGCACACTCTGGGAATGCTGGAGACACAGGCTCCCTTTACAAAGGTGACTGGGTGCCTGATCCCATGCCCTGCTGTTTGATCTGGGTGTGCCACACTCCAGAGGTGCTCCCACAGCCAGAACACCCTGGGTGAGGCAGTCCCAGAGGAGCAACATAGGGGCACTACCTACAAACATCCAGCAAAAACACAGTGATCCTGCCAGGGTATGATCTGGGAGAGACACCTCCCCAACTCTGAGGACAGTCATAGGCAACAGTGAAAAACAATCATGAGGCAGAATCAACAGAAAAACTCTGGAAATATAAATAATCAGAGTAGATCAAGTCCCCCAAGGAATGACAAGGTAGACACAGCACAAGATCCCTTGCATAAGCAAATGGCTGAGATGTCAGAAATCAAATTCAGAATCTGGATAGCAAATAAGATCAGGGGAATGGAGGAAAAGATGGAATTAGAATTTCAAGCACTAATCCAAAAGATGACCCAAAAGATGTCTCAAGAATTCAATGAATTCAAAGACAAAATGACCAGAGATTTTGACACATTGAGACAAGAAGTTGCAGGCCTCAAAGGATTGAGAAATACAGTAGAATCCCTCAGTAACAGAATGGAGCAAGCAGAAGAAAGGATTTCTGACATGGAAGACAAAGCTTTCAAACGCTCCCAAACTTGCAAAGAGGAAGAGAAATGGAAGGCAAAAACGGATCATTCTCTCAGACAGCTCTGGGATAACTCGAAGAAAACCAATATTCACCTTATAGGGATACCTGAAAATGATGAAGTGGCATCACAAGGCACAGAGTCTCTTCTTACGAGATTATGAAACAGAACTTTCCAGACATGCCAAGAGATTCTGAAATTCAGATAGCATACAGTTTCAGAACCCCAGCACGACTCAACCCAAATAAGTCATCCCCCAGGTCCATCATAATTAACTTCACTAAAGTTAATATGAAGGAGAAAATTCTGAAAGCAGCCAGAAATAAGAAATCCATTACCTATAAGGGAAAGAATATTAGAATAAATGCAGATCTCTCTGATCAAACCTTTCAAGCTAGAAGAGAATGGTCATCGACTTTTGATCTCCTAAAACAAAAGAACTTTCAACCCAGGATCCTATATCCAGCTAAACTGAATTTCATTTATGATGGAGAAATTAAATACTTTAATGACTTCCATATGTTGAAGAAATTTGCTATAACTAAACCAGCTCTCCAGGATATTCTCAGACCTATCTTCCATAATGACCAGCATAATCCTCCACCACAAAAGTAAACTTGCCCAGAAACTTTCTATCAAATTTCAACTTCCACAGTGATGAAAGGATTAAAAATGTCCACTGGACTTTCTAAAGATTTATCATTAGTTTTAATTAATGTGAATGGTTTAAATTGTCCTCTGAAGAAGCATAAGTTGGCTGACTAGATACAAAAACTCAGGCCAGATATCTGGTGCATACAAGAATCTCATCTTACCTTAAAAGATAAATTTAGACTCAAGGTGAAGGGATGGTCATCTATATTCCAGGCAAATGGAAAACAGAAAAAAAGCAGGTGTTGCAAACTTACTTGCAGATACAATAGGCTTTAAACCAACCAAAGTAAAGAAGGATAAATGCGGGCATTTCATATTTGTTAAAGGTACTGCTCAATATGATAATATTTCAATTATTAGTATTTATGCACCTAACCAGAATGTGGCTCAATTTACAAGAAAAACTCTAATAGACATAGGAAACTTGATTTCCTCCAGCTCCATAGTAGTTCGAGATTTTAATACTCCTTTAGCAGTGTTAGATAGATCCTCCAAAAAAGAGCTAAGTAAAGAAATTTTAGATTTAAACTTAACCATTCAACAACTGTATTTAACAGACATCTACAGAACATTTCATCCTAATAAAATTGAATGCACATTCTTCTCAGCACCTCATGGAACATACTCCAAAATCGATCACATCTTAGGTCACAAGTCTAACCTCAGCAAATTTAAAAGAATAGAAGTTATTCTTTGCATCTTCTCCGACTATCATAGAATAAAAGTTGAACTCAATAACAAAGGGAATCTGCATAATCATACAAAAATATGAAAATTAAACAACCTTATGTTGAAGGATAGATGGGTCATTGACAAGATTAAGAAGGAAATTACCAAATTTTTGGAACAAAATGGCAATGAAGACACGAATTATCAGAACCTCTGGGATACCGCAAAGGCAGTCCTAAAAGGGAAATTTATAGCTCTGCAAGCTTTCCTGAAGAAAACGGAAAGAGAGGAAGTTAGCAACTTAATGGGACATCTTAAGCAACTGGCGAAGGAAGAACATTCCAACCCCAAACCTCACAGAAGAAAAAAAATAACCAAAATTAGAGCAGAATTAAATGAAATTGAAAACAAAAGAATTATACAACAGATCAATAAATCAAAAAGTTGGCTTTTTGAAAAGGTCAATAAAATAGATAAACCTTTGGTGAACCTAATCAGGAAAAAAAGAGTAAAATCTCTAATTTCATCAATCAGAACTGATAAAGACAAAATAACAACAGACCCCTCAGAAATTCAAAAAATCCTTAATGACTATTATGAGGAACTTTACTCTCAGAAATATGAAAATTTGAAGGAAATTGACCAATACTTGGAAACACACCACCTACCAAGACTTAGCCAGAATGCACTGGAAACGTTGAACAGGCCTATATCAAGTTCGGAAATAGCATCAACTATAAAAAATCTCCCTAAAAAGAAAAGCCCAGAACCAGATGGCTTCATGTCAGAATTCTACCAAACCTTTAAAGAAGAACTAGTACCTATATTACTAAACCTCTTCCAAAATATAGAAAAAGAAGGAATACTACCCAGTACATTCTATGAAGCAAACATCACCTCAATACCTAAACCAGGGAGAGACCCAACAAGAAAAGAAAACTATAGACCAATATCACTAATGAATATTGATTCAAAAATATTTAAGAAGATACTAACCAACAGAATCCAACAACACATCAGACAAATTATACACCATGACCAAGTGGGCTTTATCCCAGGGTCTCAAGGCTGGTTCAATATACATAAATCTATAAATGTAATTCAGCACACAAAGAAATTAAAAAGTAAAGACCATATGATTCTCTCAATTGATGCAGAAAAAGCTTTTGACAATATCCGGCATCCCTTCATGAACAGAACACTTAAAACAATTGGTATAGAAGGGACATTTATTAAACTAATAGAGGCCATCTACAGCAAACCCACAGCCAATATCACATTGAATGGAGTGCAATTGAAACCATTTCCACTTAGATCAGGAACCAGGCAAGGTTGCCCATTATCTCCATTGTTCTTCAACATCATAATAGAAGTTTTAGCCATTGCAATCAGGGAAGAAAAGTCGATCAAGTGTATCCACATAGGGTCAGAAAGATCAAACTTTTACTCTTCACAGATGATATGATTGCATATCTGGAAAACAGCAGGGATTCTACTACAAAACTTAGAAGTGATCAAGGAATACAGCAATGTCTCAGGCTACAAAATCAACACCCATAAATCTGTAGCCTTTATATATACCAACAATAGCCAAACCAGAAAAATAGTCAAGGACTCCATTCCTTTCACAGTAGTGCCAAAGATGAAATATTTGGTAGTTTACCTAACAAAGGATATGTAAGATCTCCATAAAGAGAACTATGAAACTTTAAGAAAAGAAATAGTTGAAAATGTTAACAAAAGGAAAAACATACCATGCTCATGACTGGGATGAATCAACATTGTTAAAATGCCTATACTACCCAAAGCAATATATAATTTTAATGCAATTCTTATCAAAGCTCCATTGTCATATTTTAAAGATCTCAAAAAAAAAGATACTTCATTTTATATAGAATCAGAAAAAAACCTCAAATAGCCAAGACATTACTCAGAAATAAAAACAAAGCAGGAGGAATCACACTATCAGACCTGAGACTACTATAAATCAATAGTGATCAAAACAACATGGTACTGGCACAAAAACAGAGAGATAGATGTTTGGAACAGAATAGAGAGCCAAGAGATGAATCCAGCAACTTACCATTACTTGATCTTTGACAAGCCATTTAAAAACATTCAGTGGGGAAAAGACTCCCTATTTAACAAATGGTGCTGGGTGAACTGGCTGGCAACCTGTAGAAGACTAAAACTGGACCCACACCTCTCACCATTAACTAAGGTAGACTCTCACTGGATTAAAGATTTGAACTTAAGACATGAAACTATCAAAATATTAGAAGAAA
>CAUYON010034608.1:0-11411 GCA_963573935.1 Arctocebus calabarensis
GCCTGTAGTCCCAGCTACTCGGGAGGCTGAGGCAAGAGAATCGCTTAAGCCCAGGAGCTGGAGGTTGCTGTGAGCAGTGTGACGCCACGGCACTCTACCCAGGGCGATAAAGTGAGACTCTGTCTCTACAAAAAAAAAAATTATACTCTAAACACCCGAACAAAAGAGTTCCTGTTTTTCCATATCCTTACTTGGTATTATTAGATTTTGAAGTTTATCTACCTAATGGGGGTAAATGATATTCATTGTGGTTTTAATTTGCATTTGGTTGAATATCGCAAGGAAAAAAAATCCAGATAGACTTTTATTCATTAAGAAGCCTTTTGCAGGCTCGGCGCCTATGGCTCAACGGGCTAAGGCACCAGCCATGTGCACCTGAGCTGGCGGGTTTGAATCCAGCCCGGGCCTGCCAAACAACAATGACGGCTGCAACCAAAAAATGGCCGGGTGTTGTGGCGGGCGCCTGTAGTCCCAGCCACTTGGGAGGCAGAGGCAGGCGATTCGCTTGAGCCCAGGAATTGGAGGTTGCTGTGAGCTGTGATGCCACGGCACTCTCTCCAGGGTGACAGCTTGAGGCTCTGTCTCAAAAAAAAAAAAAAAAAAAAAGAAGCCTTTTGCAGTTTTCAGTTCTTTGGGGGAAGATAGGCATTGAGTGGAAAGATTTGAGAAGTATGCACTCCTGTGCAGAATTTGGTGGCCAGATTGAGGTACTGTCCGAGCAGTTCTGACACAGTTTGGTGGTGGGTGAGACATCCATATGGGGAATGTTCCTGGTCAGGGAGGACCATTGTCGTAAAGGTCGCCAGAAGGATGTGAGGGTAGGCCTCTTGCTGGGGTCCTAAGGTGCATCAGTCTGAGTTCCACCTGCAGGGAGCAGACCTACACTCTGACAGGTCCATGGACTCCCACACTCCATGGGAACTTTTGTAAGGGAAATCTGTGAGACCTGCCTCTGAAGAATTTTTGAGAGCTGTGGAATGCCAGATGGGTGGGGTCTGAGTACTGAGCGGTAAATAAGTGCTCACACGGAACAATTAAGCTGGGAAACTGGTCTAAGCCTGGGAACCAGAGGTTAACAGTTGTGTTGGTCCTTCCCCAAATTCACTGCGCCACCTGTTGTCCAAGAAGTATATTGCAAAACAAATATATTCCTACTAAAGTCGAATCCCTATGTCATTGATATGTGTGTGTGTGTGTGTGTGTACATATATATATATATATATTTGTTGTTGTTGTTTTTTCTTTCTTGTGGTTATCCATGTTAACTTTTTTCCTCTTCTTTCCTTCCTCTATTGGTTGCTGAGATTGCTTACATCAGGCTATTTGAGCTTTCTTTTATCTTGTTTCAATGAGTTTTGTTTTTTGCTGAGTTGTTTGTTTGGGTCTTATCCTAAATTCTATTTTACATTCATCAAGAACAAGGGCTCCTGTATTTTCTTTTTTTTTTTTTGGTTGCAGAATTTTAGATTGATTTATTCTCTCTCCCTATTTCACTCCTTGGCATTATCTCAGTTGATAGAGACTCTTTTGTTCTTCTCATCTCTCCCACATAATGTGTTTCTGCATCAGCTAAGATATTCCCCTCCTTTACTTTTTCTTTTTTACTCTTCTTCTTGACTTGTTGTCTTTCTTTATTCTTCTTCCCACTCTATCCTTTATTTGATTCAATAATATGTTTATTATCCTCTATCTATTCTTATTATAATATATTTTTTCTTTTTGACCCCTTTTTAATTTTTAATTTTAATTTTTATTATTTTCTTCTTTTCTCCACCCTTTCTTTGTTGAGAGTAGGTGTGACACAGCTGTAGTCTGGCAGGTAGACGGCAGCAGTAGTCTGGCTCAAGGAGGCCAGGAGAACTTTCTACCATTGACCTCAGGAAGAAAGTATTAGGAAGATGATGCTGCAGAACTATTCTATTTTTCTTTCTTTTTTGTTTTTTCATCCTTACTGAATTTTTCCTTCTTGTTTTTTGTATTTGATCTTTTTCTTCTCTTCCTAATTTTGGCCAAGGAAGAGTGGTCTGCCTGGCTGTGGTCAGGCTGATAAGAAGTGCCTGATTTAGAGGAACACACCCAGCCCACCTTCTCAAAAGCCTTGAGCTATAGGCATAGCCATAGCAACGTGCTTAACAATAACATTTCTTCTATCACTTTCATCCTTTCTTCCTGTTCTCCTTCTCTCCTGTTCTTCAATTTTATTTGGTTATTAACCCCACCTTTTTTTCTTTTTATTTTCTCTTACTCTTTCCTTTTTCTTTCCCCCTTGTTTTTCTTTCCACTTGCTTCCTGTTGCTTGCTCCAACCCTTCTTCACCTCTGACCACATATCAAGAGGCCTCTTCATCACCTAAACTCTGAGACAAGGTAACTTGAAACAAAAAAAGAAGTGACAAGGAAAAAAGTGCACAAGAAAGTGAACAAGAAGAAAGCACACATGAGGAGGAAACAAAAGAAAAATTCAGGCACCATGAAGAACCAAAATGGAGCAACTGCTCCTAGGGACCATGAGGCAATTTTGACAGAAGACTCCTCCTATAAAGTGTTAATGGATTTGACAAAAAGGGAATTTAAAATATGAATAATTAAGACAACAAAAGGAATGGATGAGAAAATGGAAAGACAGAACCAAAAGTCAAATGGAGAGATATATGGAATATAGAAAAGATATGAATGAGCTTAAAGAAATGAAGGAGACAATCAAGGAATGTAAAGAAGCAGTAGAAAGTATCAAGAATAGATTAGACCATGGAGAAGAAAGAACATCAGAGTTAGAGGATAAAGTCTTTGAGTTAACACAGGTAGTTACAGAGTCAGAAAGGAAGAGAGAGAAAGTAGAGCGGGCACTTAGAGAACTAACAGACACCATAAAGTGTTGAAACATATGAATAATAGGAATCCCTGAGGGGGGAGAAGATTGTCCCAAAGGTATGGAAGCCATACTGGAGATAGTCATAAAACTTCCCAAGTTTCACTAAAGATCCTGACACACTCCTTTTAGATGGATATTAAACCCTGGGTCATCTCAACTCTAACAGAGCTTCTCCAAGACACATTGTCATGAACCTGTCCAAAGTCAAGATGAAGGGGAAAATTTTGCAAGCAGCTAGGAAAAAGCACCAATTGACCTACATGGGCAGAGCTATTAGGATGACAGTAGACTTTTCAACTGAAACTTGACGGGCCAGACAGCATGGTGATCCACCTTCGACATCCTTAAAAAAAATAATTTTCAGCCCAGAATCCTGTATCCTGCTAAACTTAGCTTCAAAATTGTTAGAGAAATAAAAAAATTTTGCAGATATGCAAGCACTGAGGAAATTCATCACGAGACCAGCTCTACAGGAAATACTTAGACTTATTCTCAATACTGAACACCACAATCGACCACCACCAAAGTAAACACCTAGAAGCCAAAGGCCAGCACATAGCTTCCATAATTGCACAAAGGATAAAACTTCACAACACACTATCTCATAGTAAGATGAATAGAATTTCACCACACTTGTTGATACTCTCAATAAATGTCAATGGATTGAATTCACCACTGAAGAGGCACAGACTGGCTCATTGGATTTTAAAAAAACAAACAAGCAAAAAAAAAAACAAACAAAAAAACCCAACAAGCCATCCATATGCTGTCTCTAGGAGAAACACCTAGCCTTGAAGGAGAAATCAAGACTCAGGGTTAAGGGATGGAAAACAGTGTTTCAAGCAAATGGAAATCAGAAGAAAGGAGAGGTTGCAATCTTATTCTCAGATACAATCAGATTAGAAGCAACTTTAGTTAAGAAAGACAAATATGGACACTTCATATTGGTCAAAGGAACAGTACAACAAGAAGAATTCTCAATTTTAAACATTTAAGCACCTAACTTAAATGCTCTTGGGTTTATGAAACAGACCTTGAGTGATCTGAGCAATATGATATCCCATAACATCTTTATAGTCAGGGACTTCAACACCCCTCTGACAGAACTGGACAGATCCTCTAAACAGAAACTAAACAAGGATACAAAGGACTTAAATGTGATCCTATAACAAATGGGATTAATGGGCATATGCAGAACATACCATCCCAAAGCAAAAGAATATACTATTTTCTCATCAGTTCATGGTACATATTCCAAAATACATCAATCCTAGGATATGAATCAAACATCACTAAGATTAAAGGAATAGAAATTATACCATGTGTCTTCTCAGACCACAAGGCTGTAATAGTGAATCTCAACTCCAACCAAAATTTTTATCCCCACACAAAGTCTTGGAAACTAAACAAACTTATGCTGATTGATAGTTGGGTTCAGGAAGAGATAAAAGAGAAACTTTCTAATGTTCTCAAACATAACAACTATGAAGGTACAAGTTACCAAAACCTCTGGAATACAGCAAAAGCAGTCCTGAGAGGAAAATTTATTGAGTTAGGTCCCTACCTTCAAAAAACAGAAAGTGATAAATAAATTAAAAAACAAAGACCATATGATTCTCTCAATTGATGCAGAAAAAGCTTTTGGTAATATCCAGCATCAATTCATGATCAGAACACTTAAGAAAATTGGTATAGAAGGGACATTTCTTAAACTGATAGAGGCCATCTACAGCTAACCCACAGCCAATATTGTATTGAATGGAGTTAAATTGAAATCATTTCCACTCAGATCAAGAACCAGGCAAAGTTGCCCATTGTCTCCACTGCTATTTTAACATTGTAATGGAAGTCTTAGCCAAATTAGGGAAGATAAGGCAATCAAATGTATCCATGTAGGGTCAGAAGACATCAAACTTTCACTCTTTGCAGATGATATGATTGTATATCTGGAAAACAACAGGGATTCTACTACAAAACTCTTAGAAGTGATCAAGGAATACAGCAGCATCTCAGGTTACAAAATCAACACTCATAAATCTGTAGCCTTTATATATACCAACAATAGTCAAGCTGAAAAAACACTCAAGGACTCTGTTCTGTTCACAGTAGTACCAAAGAAGATGAAATATTTCGGAATTTACCTAACAAAGGACGTGAAAGATCTCTATAAAGAGAACTATGAAACTGTAAGAAAAGAAATAGCTGAAAATGTTAACAAATGGAAAAACATACCATGCTCATGGCTGGGAAGAATCAACATTGTCAAAATGTCCATACTACCCAAAGCAATATACGGTTTTAATGCAATCCCTATTAAAGCTCCACTGTCATACTTTAAAGATCTCGAAAAAATAATACTTTATTTTATATGGAATCAGAAAAAACCTCAAATAGCTAAGACATTACTCAGAAATAAAAACAAAGCAGGAGAATCACGCTACCAGACCTCAGACTATACTATAAATCGATAGTGATCAAAATAGCATGGCACTGGCACAAAAACAGAGATGTAGATGTATGGAACAGTATAGAGAACCACGAGATGAAACCAGCTACTTACCATTATTTGATCTTTGACAAGCCAATTAAAAACATTCAGTGGGGAAAAGATTTCCTATTTAACAAATGGTGCTGGGTGAACTGGCTGGCGACCTGTAGAAGACTGAAACTGAACCCACCTTTCACCATTAACTAAGATAGACTGTCACTGGATTAAAGATTTAAACTTAAGACATGAAACTATAAAAATACTAGAAGAAAGTGCAGGGAAAACTCTTGAAGAAATCAACCTGGGTGAATATTTTATGAGGAGGATTCCCTGGGCAATTGAAGCAGTATCAAAAATACACTACTGGGACCTGATCAAAGTAAAGAGCTTCTGCACAGCCAAGAACACAGTAAGTAAAGCAAGCAGACAGCCCTCAGAATGGAAGAAGATATTTGCAGGTTATGTCTCTGACATAGGTTTAATAACCAGAATCCACAGAGAACTGAAATGTACTAGCAAGAAAAGAACAAATGATTCCATCTCAGGGTGGACAAGGGACTTGAAGAGAAACTTCTCTGAAGAAGACAGGCACGCGGTCTATAGACACATGAAAAAAAGTTCATCATCAGAGAAATGCAAATCAAAACTATTTTGAGATAACTATTTTACTATTATCTAACTCCAGTAAGACAAGCCCACATCACAAAATACCCAAACCAGAGATGTTGACATGGATGTGGAGAAAAGGGAACACTTCTGCATTGCTGGTGGGAATGCAAACTAATAGGGTCCTTTTGGAAAGATGTTTGGAGAACACTTAGAGATCTAAAAATAGACCTGCCATTCAATCCTACAATTCCTCTGCTAGATATATATCCAGAAGACCAAAAATCACATTATAACAAAGATATATGTACCAGAATGTTTATTGCAGCCCAATTCATAATTGCTAAGTCATGGAAGAAGCCCAAGTGCCCATCAACCCATGAATGGATTAATAAATTATGGTATATGTACACCATGGAATATTATGCAGCCTTAAAGAAAGATGGAGACTTTACCTCTTTCTTTCTTTGTTTCTTTTTTTTTTTTTTTTGTGAGACAGAGCCTCAAGCTGTCACCCTGGATAGCGTGCCGTGGCTTCACAGCTCACAGCAACCTTCAATTCCTGGGCTCAAGCAAGTCTCCTGCCTCCACCTCCCAAGTAGCTGGGACTACAGGCACCCGCCACAACGCCCAGCCATTTTTTTGGTTGCAGCCATCATTGTTGATTTGCGGGCCCGGGCTGGATTCAAACCTGTCAGCTCAGGTGTATGTGGCTGGCGCCTTAGCCCATTGAGCCACAGGCGCCAAGCCAACTTTACCTCTTTCATGTTTACATGGATGAAGCTGGAACATACTCTTCTCAGCAAAGTTATCTCAAGAATGGAAGAAAAAGTATCCAATATACTCAGTCTTACTATGAAACCAATTTATAGCTTTCTTATGAAAGCTGTAACCCAATTATAGCCCAAGAGGCAGGGGAAAGGAGAGGGGAGAGGAAGGGAGGGGGGAGGATGTATGGAGGGAGCGTAATTGGTGGGACCACACCTACGGTGCATCTTACAAGGGTATACGTGAAATTTACTAGGTGTAGAATATAAATGTCTTAATACAGTAGCTACGAAAATGCCATGAAGGGAATGTTAAACAGTTTGATGAAAACATTTCAAATTGTATATAAAACCAGCACATTGTACCCCATGATTGCATTAATGCACACAGCTATGATTTAATAAAAGAAAAAACAAACCAGAAAGTGAGCACATCAGCACACTCACAAGCCATCTTGTGGAAGTGGGAAAAGAAGAAGAATCCAACCCTAAACTCAGTAGAGGAAAACAGCAAAAATTAAATCTGAGATTAGTGAAATTGAAAACAGAAAAATCATTCAGAAAATTAATGAAACAATATTTTGGTCTTTTGAAAAAGCAAATAGAATAGATAAACCTTTGGCCAGACTAACTAGAAACTTTTGGCCAGACTTACTGGAAAAAGTAAATAAAATAGATAAACTTTTGGCCAGACTATCTAGCAACATAAAATCTCTAGTAACCTCAATCAGAAATGATAAAGCGGAAATAGCAACAGATGCCACCCAGATACGAGAGATTATCTCTGAATACTACAAGAAACTGTATACCTAGAAATTGGTCAATGTGGAGGAAATGTTTCATTACTTGGAATCACACCCTCTCCCTAGACTTAATCTAGAAGAAATAGATCTGAGCAGACCAGTTTCAAGCACTGAGACCAAATAAAGAAAAAAAGAAAAAAAAAAAAACTCCCAACAACAACAAAAAAAGCCCTGGTCCAGATGGCTTTACTCCAGATTTCTATAAAACCTTCAAAGAAGAGCTTATACCCATACTACAGAAATTATTCCAAAATATTGAGGAGGAGGTTATCTTCCACACAGGTTCTATGAAGCAAACATCACCCTGATACAAAAACCAGGTAAAGATCCACCAAAAACCGAGAAATACAGATTAATTTTACTAATGAATATAGATGCAAAAATTCTCAATAAAATCCTAGCTTCAGCTTTTCATTAAAAAAGTCATGCAGGGTGGCGTCTGTGGCTCAAAGGAGTAGGGTGCTGGCCCCATATGCTAGAGGTGGCAGGTTCAAACCCAGCCCCAGCCAAAAACTGCTAAATAAATGAATAAATAAATAAATAAATAAGTCATACATCATGATCAAGTGGGTTTCATCCCAGGGATGCAATGCTGGTTTAATATATGCAAATCTATAAATGTAATTCACCATATCAATAGAAGCATAAATAAACACCATAGGATCCTCTCAATAGATGCAGAAAAACAGTTGATAAAATCCAGTATCCTTTTCTAATTAGAACTCAGAAGAATATAGGCATTGGTGGCACTTTTCTTAAGCTGATCAAAGCCATCTATGACAAACCCACAGCTAATATTATACTAAATGGAGTAAAACTGAAGACTTTTCTATTGAGAATTGGAACAAGACAAGGTTGTCCTCTATCGCCACTACTATTCAACATAGTGCTGGAAGTTCTAGCCAATACAGTCAGGCAAGAAAAGGAAATAAAGGGCATCCAGCTGGGGGCAGAGGAAGTGAAACTCTCCCTCTTTGCTGATGATATGAACTTATACTTCGAGAACCCCAAAGACTCAACCACAAGACTCCTGGAAGTCATGAAAAAGTATAATAATGTCTCAAGATATAAAATCAACATCCGCAAATCAGTAGCCTTCGTATATGCCAATAACAGCCAAGAACAGAAGGTAATCTAAGACACAATTCCCTTCTCAGTAGCTTCAAAGAAAGTGAAATACCTAGGAATATACCTAACAAAGGAGGTTAAGGACCTCTATAAAAAAAATTATGAACACCCAAGAAAGGAAAGAGCAGAAGATATTAACAAATGGAAGAACATACCATGCGGTTGACTGAGAAGAATCAACATTGTTAAAAATGTCTATACTTTGCAAAGAAATCCACAGATTCAATGCCATCCCTATTAAAATACCAACATCATACTTTCAAGACTTGGAAAAAAATAATTCTTCATTTTGTATGGAACAAGAAAAAAACCCATATAGTCATGGCAATTCTCAGTATTGAACACAAAGCTGGGGGCATCAGCCTCCCAGACTTTAGGCTGTACTACAAGGCCACAGTGATCAAAATGGCATGATATTGGCACAAAATTAAGAGACATAGACATCTGGAACTGAATGGAAAACCATGAAATGAAACTAACATCTATAGCCACCGAATCTTTGATAAACCAAACAAGAACATAACACCGTGGGAAAGAATCCCTATTTAGTAAATGGTGCTGGGAGAAGTGGATATCCACATTTAAAAGACTGAAACTGGACCCTTACCTTCGCCACTCACAAAAATTCATTCAAGATGGATAAAAGACCTACATCTAAGGCACGAATCAATAAAAATTCTCAAAGAAAGTGTGGTGAAAACACTTGAAGCTATTGGCCTGGGAAAGACTTTATGAGGAAGACTTCCATAGCAATTTCAACAACAACAAAAATAAACAAATGAGACTTAATTAAACTGAAAAGGTTCTGTACAACTAAGGAGACAACAACCAAAGCAAATAGACAACCTACACAATTGGAAAGGATATTTGCGTATTTTGAATTGGATAAAAGCTTGCTAACTAGGATCCACAGTGAATTCAAATTAATCAGCATAAAAAGAGCCAATAATCTCTTATGTCACTGGGCAAGAGAGATGAATAGAACCTTCTCTAAAGAAGACAGACAAATGGCTAACAAACATGAAAAAATGCTCATAATCCCTGATTATTAGAGAAATGCAAATCAAAACCACCCTGACACGTCATCTAACCCCAGTGAGCATGGACCACGTCACAAAAATCTAAAAACTGCAGATGCTGGCTTAGATGTGGAGAGAAGGCAAAACTTTTATTCTGCTGGTGGGACTACAAAGTAATATAATCTTTTTGGAAGGATGTATGGAGAACCCTCAAAGAACTCAAACTAGACCTCCCATTTGACCCTGCAATCCCATTACTGGGTATGTACCTAGAATAAAAAATATCCTTTTACCATAAGGAGACCTGCACTGGACTGTTTATCGCAGCTCAATTTACAATCGCCAAAATGCCCACCAACCCAGGAATGAATTACCAAGCTGTGGTATATGTGTACCATGGTATACTGCTCAGCCACTAAAACAGATGGAGACTTTATATCTTTTGTATTAGACTGGGTGGAAGTAGAACACATTATTCTTTTTTTTTTGAGACAGAGCCTCAAGCTGTCACCTTGGATAGAGTGCTGTGGCTTCAAAGCTCACAGCAATCTCCAATTCCTGGGCTCAAGCGAGTCTCCTGCCTCTGCCTCCCAAGTAGCTGGGACTACAGGCGCCCGCCACAACGCCCGGCCATTTTTTGGTTGCAGTCGTCATTGTTGTTTGACAGGCCAGGCTGGATTCAAACCCGCCAGCTCAGGTGTACGTGGCTGGCGCCTTAGCCTGTTGAGCCACAGGCGCTGAGCCAGAACACATTATTCTTAGAAAAGCATCACAAGAAATGGAGAAGCAAGGATCCTGTGTACTCAATTCTGATATGAGGACAATTTTTGACCTAGTATACAGTGGGGGGGGGGATGGGAAGAGCAGAGAGAAGGAAGGAGGGAGGGGCTGGGGGGTCACGGTGTGTGGTCTACCTTTTGGGGGTGGGACACAACTATAAGATGGTCTTTAACTAAAAAATGCAATCAATGTGACGTGGTTCTTTGTACCCTCAATGAATTGCCAACAATTAAAAAAAAAGAATTAAATTATACAGTATGATAGTTTGTTAAAGAATACAGAAATGTTTCTCAAATTATAAGTACTAACTATTTTAGATGCATTTAATTTTGTTTATTTTTTCTTTATTACATCATGATTATGTATATTAATGCATTTATGGGGTACAATGAGCTGAAATGATAAACAATGTGGAATACTTACATCGAACTAATTAATGTAACTGTCACCTTGCTTGCTTATTGATTGTGGTAAGACATTTGTACTCTATTCTTTTTTTTTTTTTATTGAATCATAGCTGTGTACATTAGTTCAATCATGGGGTACTGTGTGGGGGCTTCACATGCAATCTGAGATATTTTTATCAACCTGATTAACATACCATTCATGATATTTTCTCGTTTACTATATGAAAACATTTTTGATCCATATTTAGAAGTTTTCTCCTGACCCTCCAAATATGTACCATACATGTGATCTCACCCTTTGTCCCATCTCCCCCCACCCTCTCCCTCCCCTTCTCTCCCTCTCCCCTTTCCCCGTCTTCCTGTGCAATAAATGGGTTGTAGCCTTCACTTGAAAGATAAAAAATTTGTCTCATATTAGGGGTGTATACATTGGATACTTTTTCTTCCATTCTAGAGATACTTTGCTAAGGAGAACATGTTCCAGCTCCATCCATGTAAAAATGAAAGAGGAAAAGTCACCATCTTTTTTTAAGGCTGCATAA
>CAUYON010034610.1:0-17627 GCA_963573935.1 Arctocebus calabarensis
ATATTTTTTAATCTATTCTTTTCTTGTTCTTTAAAATTATATGTTGTTCCCACCAGCAGTGTAGAAGTGTTCCTTTTTCTCCACATCCACCCCAGCATCTCTGGTTTTGGGATTTTGTCATGTGGACTAATCTTACTGGAGTTAGGTGATATCTCAAAGTAGTTTTGATTTGCATTTCTCTGATGATTAAGGATGGTGAGCATTTTTTCATGTGCCTGTAGGCTGTGCGTCTGTCTTCTTTAGAAAAGTTTCTCTGAGCTGGAACATTCTTTGTAGCAAAGTATTTCAAGAATGAAGAAAAAGTATCCAACGTACTCAGGCCTACTATGAAGTTAATTTATAGCTTTCATATGAAGGTTATAACCCAATTATAACACAAGAATATGGGGAAAGGGGCAAGAGAGGGAAGGGGAGGGGGGAGGCTGGCTGGAAGGAGGGTAATTGGTGCATCTTAGAAGGGTACAGGTGAAACTTAACTAAGTGCAGAATACAAATGTCTTCATACAATATGTTAAACAGTTTGATGAAAATATTTCCGACTGTCTTTGAAACCAGCACATTGTACTCCTTGATTGCACTAATGTACACAGCTATGATTTAATAAAATATATATATATGTTATTTATTCTAAGAGAAATGTTTTACAACCAATTACATTAATGATGCACTTTTTAAGGAGAGTTTATCTGAAAATTGGAAGAATCAAAAGAAAACAAGCAAACAATAAAGCACACACAAAACACCCCATTTTAAAGGAAATATGTAACTTGACCAAAAAAGCCTCAGAATGGTGCACAATTTTATAGAAGCCATAAAAACTTCTAGCAACTTACTGGGGTTTTCGCATCAGTCGGCACATATGGTGAAGGTCATTCCCATGAAAAGCCTCTCATCTTTCAGCTTCCTTGTTCACATGTAACTTCAGGGAGGCTATAAGTCTCATGACTTCTAGGACTAATGCTGTCCACTCATTAAACTAACATATTCCTGACAAACTCTGGGGATACGTGAGCAAACATCATGGGGTGCAAGTCAGTTTCAGAGGTTTTAGGATGGTACTTGAATTTAAGCCCCTAATCAAGAACTGTTATGCTATTGAGTTTACATTCAAGACCTAGTTGACTCATCATTCCCCAAAGTAAACTTATTTCTAGATTAGGAAACTTCACCATGAGATTAGAGATATATTGGTTTGGAAAGATTTCCCAGGCCCTCCTAGCTTCAAAGCATGAGAGAAGGACCATGGGAGGCAGATGAATTGGCCATGGATAAGGAATCCAATAATAGAGTCCAGTTTCAATCCTGGCTGTGCATTTATCTATACACTGTTTAATCAGGTCTGTGTCTGTAAAATTTTTGTTTTTCTGGAGCAGCATTCTGGATTTATTCGTTTATTTTTATTAAATCATAACTGTGTACATTAATTCATTTGGGGGTACAATGTGCTGATTTGATATACAATGTGGAATGCTTACATCAAACTGGTTAATATAATCATGGCCTTACTTACTTAATTGTTTTGGGAAGAAGCTTATACTCCATTCTTAATAGTTTGGAATGTACCATTGCTTTGTGCACATTAGGTGAGGTCCTACCAAATACCCGCCTCCTCCCAGCCTTCCTCCACCCCTCCCCTCTCACTCAACTATAAAACTCTTAGAAATGATCAAGGAATACATCAGCGCCTCAGGATACAGCTTTATTTAGTATGTACTGCTTTTCTTTGATGGCATCTTCCATCCGCCCAGAGGTGACCTGCCAATTCTACCTGAGCTGGAAAATGGTGCTGTAGAGATCCAAGAACTTTTTATCCTGTTACTGATGTCATTCCGCGTCAGTTCTGCCTTCTCTCACCCAAAGAATTACTGGGAGGAGACAGGGCCAGGAGCCTAGATGAGCTGTGCTGGGAACGGTTTTCTGAAGACCTCGGCAATTGCAGTAACACCAAAAATAAATGAATGGGACAGAATCAAACTTAAAAGCTGAAAACTAAAAAAAGCTTCTGCACAACTAAGGGTAAACGACTAAAGCATACAGACAATCTTCAGAATGGGAGAAGATATTTGTGTGCTAGGATTCTGACAAAGAATCTAGAATCTACAGAGAACTCAGACTAATCAACTTTGAAAATAAAAAACAATCCCATTTACAATTGTGCAAGACACATGAACAGAACTTTCTCTAAAGAAGACAAATGAATGTCTAGCAAACAAGTGAAAAGAATGCTCATTATCCCTCATCATCAGAGAAATGCAAATCAAAACTAACCTGAGATATTACCTAACCCTGGTGAGAATATTACAAAACTGTAGATACTGGCATGGATTTGATGAGAAAGGAACAATTTTACACTCCTGGTGGGACTGCAAAAGAATACAACCTATTTGGAAAGAAGTATAGAGAATCATCAAAGACGTAAAAATAAATCTTCCATTTGATCCCCTCATCTCCTTACTAGGTATTCACCCTGAAGAAATAAAATCATTTTATCACTAGAATGTTCATCACAGCTCAATTCACAATGGCAAAGCATAGAATTACCCCAAGTGCCCATCAACTCATAAATGGATTAATAAACTGTGGTAAATGTATACCATGAATACTATTCAGCCATAAAAATATGGAAACTTTAAATTTTTTTATATTTACCTTATGGAGTTGAAAAACATTCTCCTTAGTCAAGCATCACAAGAATGGAAAAGCAAGTGTCTAATGTACTCAATACTAACATGAAACCAACAGATAAAATACTACACCCTCACATTAGTGAAAAGCCCAAATTCAAGTGAAGGAAAGGGGGGGAGTAAAAGGGAGAGAGGAAAAGGAAGGGGATTGGTAAGCTCTCGCCTAATGGGCACATTGTAGGGGTACACAGCATATCCCCTCAGTGAAGGGCTTAACTACAACTTCAACTGTACTAATAGATGCAAATAATTTAACCTAATAATTTGCACTCTCATATTAATCTGAAATTTTAAAAAAAGAATTGTAATGAATAATATGTATGAGTCTTGAAAGTTATTACCACAGTGTTGGAAGGAGTGTATCTATAAAAAAGATGAATAGGACAACTTGGATATAAAGCGTAAAAAGAAAAAACAAAAAGGTAACAAATGTCTTTTGCAGCAACTTAGGTGGGGCTGGAGACCATTATCTCAAAAGTATCTCAGGAATGGAAAAACAGATATCCTGTGCTCTCATTTATAGGTGGGAACTAAATTATTGGGATAGATAGATACAAAGTGGTATAATGGGCATTGGAAAGTAAGAAAAGAGGATGGAAAATAGGTGAAGGATGAAAAATCATCTATTGGAAATAATATATACTATTCTTGTAAGAAGTACACTAAAAGTCCTCGACTTTACTTACATAAAATTTATACATATAATAAAAATAAAAGAGTGCGGTTGCTGTGAGCTATGATGCCAGAGCATTCTACTCAGGGAGATAATCAAGAAATCTAAGAAAATCTGTATGTCGCTGCCGCAACTATTCCAGGAAAGCGCACCATCTGTGGAGTGATAAAGTGGAGTGATTCAAAAGATCAAGACTATTCAAGGAGAATAAAAATCATCTGCAATCAAATAAGAAATATAAAAAGAGGACGGCGTCTGTGGCTCAGCGAGGACTGCGCCGGCCCTATATACCAAGGATGGCGAGTTCAAACCCAACCCTAGCCAAACTGCAACAAAAAAAAATCTAGGCTTTGTGAGCGAGCACCTGTAGTCCCAGATACTTGGGAGTCTGAGACAAGAGAATCGTCTAAGCCCAGGAACTGGAGGTTGCTGTGAGCTGTGACTCTATTGCACTCTACCGAGGGCAATAAAGTGAGACTCTGTCTCTTAAAAAAAAAAAAAGAAAGAAAGAAAGAAAAAGAAATATAAAAGAAAATATTTTCTGTCTCCCAAATTATGGTATAAAATGAAATTTAAATAAGTTGTGTTAAAAGTCAAACTTGCCAATGAGAAACAATTTTTCTCTTGCAACATGTTGCCATTGAGGGAAAGGAACAGGGACACGTTACCAAGATCGCTCCTTATGGCAGAGGAACTATGAAAGGCTCAAGGGCAGGGCTGTGAGGAAGACCAGGGAGACAAAGTGGGGTGAATCTTAACAGCAAGCTGAGATCATCTCTACCAAAAACAGGTGGCAGAGTGACCCAAAACACAGAGAAGGAGAGAGCTTCCTCTATGCACCAGAAAGTGAAAACGAAGATTTATTCTCTTACTGTACTCCAAATAGACAAGGATGAAATTTTGGTTGAATGTCATTTATTTTCAAGACTTAGAATATTACCATAAGGAGGAATTGAATGCCCTCACTTCATATCATTACCTGATTGCTTCTCATTACATGGAGAAGATTTGACTTTATTAAATTCATTATTGTAAGTTTCTTGGGAAATCAAGAGTGGTGAGATGAAATAAGAACTGATTGTTAACTTCAAAAATTCATCTTTGAAATTAAGTAAATATTAATGATGTAATTGCCATATCCAGGACATTACTTTATCTTTCATATTTTGCTGACATTGACTGTGTCTTAAATTATAAAAATGTTTTATATATTAATTATTTAAGAGTAAAAAGAATTTTATTAGATAATTAGTTGTATCTGAAAGCAAATATCACTTCAACACTCCTTTGGAGGAGCCCCAAGAATTATGGCCAGAAACACATTGTCTGTCAGATTTTTCTACATTAAAAATAATGAACTGTGTGTATAATCAATATTTTCTACTTGTGTAATTTGAGATTGAAATGAAAGCATAGGAAAGAACATTGGGACACATTTCTTAATTATTCAAGGTTATAAAGACTCACAAAGAGAGTTTTTATTTATTTTTTCATGCATTTGAATTCAGTAAATTAGGTAAACAAAGAAATACAGGAAATTTTTTTTGATAAATAGAAGTATTTTTAAATTGAGAGATAGTGTAATGTAAGTGAAATTTCAAAACAAACGCTTATACAATTTAATATTCCTCTAAGAACTTTACTTAACAAAGATGTGTTTCTATATGGAATCAAAGTGGTATTAGAAAGGATTATATTTTATATTTAAAATTATAGTTATAGGATTATATTTTATATTCTTATTATAATTTGTAATTCATAGGCTTAATTGCCATATATGGTGAATGAGTATTAATGGGAAATACTGTGGATTTGAAGAAAAGCTACTAAATTTTCCAGTAGTTGAGGAAAACATGTACTTAACTAACAAAAAAAAAGATATAGATAATACTTTAATACTATATAACTTCAGTTTACAGATGGTAATAATAAATTTTAAAACTTTACAAGTAAGAGGTTTCTCTGTAAAATATGATGCATAGAGAATTCTGAGATGATTAATGCATCTAAACAGAGGGATTAAAATCTGTGCACCAGGGGCGGTGCCTGTGGCTCAAATGAGTAGGGCCCTGGCCCCATATGCTGGGGGTGGTGGGTTCAAATCCAGCCCCAGCCAAAAATCACACGCACACACACAAAAAGCAACTCTGCACCAGCTCCAATATTTAATAAGTTATTTTTTTGCAGTTTACAAAGCATTTCTTTCAATATTTTACTGTGTTAAATTTTCAGAAGCATGGTGATAATATGGAATTGTAATAATGTTACCATATTTAATTAATCTAAAGTTCTTTTTAAAAAATTATTTTATAATCCCTAACAAGAGAATGTGCTTATAGTGAATGTGATAAGAAAGTACGTTAGAACAGTTCAATTAACTGTGTTTACTTCTTACATTTCATAAGATGATGTTATCTGTAAACATGAACGGCAAGTTACATTCATGGGAGAAAAACAATGTATTACAATAAAATTAGAATAGAGTGCACCAAAGTGTAGCTTAAAATTGTTACCTCCTTCCTAAGCCAATACTACATAAGACAGAAAAGAATTAGTATCCTTTCTATTAATTTCTATGCAATGTATTATTTGTCCTAACACTATCAATTTTTTGTGGGGGTGGGGATCATTGAGAGTAAAATGAGCCAGGTTATACTGCTTGCGTTTGCTGGGTGAAGTTCCTCTATTAACTG
The DNA here is from genome assembly GCA_963573935.1 of Arctocebus calabarensis. Lineage (NCBI taxonomy): Eukaryota > Metazoa > Chordata > Mammalia > Primates > Lorisidae > Arctocebus > Arctocebus calabarensis. The sequence goes on from CAUYON010034610.1 coordinate 6,051, forward strand.
GGTCTCGCTCCCATCAGATACAGTGGCCCCACACCTCATCCCTCCTTCCCTTTCTCCCCTCCCACACTCCCCCTCCCCTCACCATGCATTAGGATCACTTGTCCTCATATCAGAATTGAGTACATTGGATTCCTGCTTCTCCACTATTTTGATGCCCTTCTAAGAAGAATGTAGCGCAAATTCTATGTTATCTCAAATTTTTTCCTATTATAGTCTTTGTTAAGGTGGAAATTAAAAAAGCTTGCCTAATTTAAATAATATAATAAGAAACATTGATTTGATTTTGGGAGTGAACTTATCCTGTTTGAACGTTATGCATAGAAAAATGTACGCTCTCAGATATATACATAGGCAGTTTCACTCTGTTGCTCTGGGTAGAGTGCCTGGGTATATAGCTCACAGCAACCTCAAACTCTTGGGTTCCAGTGATCCTCTTGCCTCATCCTCCCAAGTACCTGGGACTACAGACGCCCACGAACCACAGCTAGGTTTTCTATTTTTAGTGAAGAAAGATCTCGTTCTTGCTCAGACTGAGCTATTATTATTAATATAAGTTATATTACATATTTATATATTATTAATGTAATATATAACAATGAGTGTCATTAATATCCCAGATATATTAATGATGTACTTTGGTAACACATTAATAACGTGTTCCAACCATCCCACCAAGTGTTAACTCATACCATAACTGAGGTTTTTAACTTTTGGGACTGGCATATTTGGTAGTCAAGTAATGTTTATAATTTCTTAACATATAACCCAAAATGCATGATTACTAAGGATATTATGTTAAGCACCATTATGTAAGTCTAAAATTTACATATCGTAAGTTATCAGTACAACAAAATATAAAAACTGGTTATAAATGCATACCAAACAGCTTTTATGTTTTGTTGTACTGAAAACTGCAAATGCTATAATTGTTGGTGATGAAATTCCATGTCTGCCTAATGCTATCATAATTTGCTACCTACATTAAAAACTAAATAAATGATGCATTTAGAGGTTTTTAAAAATAAGAGTATAAATTTTTCTTATCCAAGTTCACAAATCCTCCAAATTCTATAATAATTTCATAACAAACTCAGCTCCTACAAAGACATTAGTAATGAGAAAATTTATACTTATGGATAATTAATGTATTTTTGATGTTTTATGATATATAAACACCAAAATTTTAGAACCAAAAGTCTTGAGGGTTTCAGCCTTTTTCTCTTCTATTTTTCTGAAATACGGTTTCTCTGCATCAATTATTGTAATTTTAATTATACTATATGTTTACTTCACTTTTACATTTGTTATATTTTTACTTTATAATAATTTTAACAACAAAAATCTTCATATTATACTTTTTATACTATTTCTGTAACCTCCTGGAGCCAAGCTCTATTAAACAAATATTTCATACTGTATTCACTTTGACAATAACCAGATATGAGACACATATGCGATACATTTTCTTACCTATTATATTAAAATGATGAAATAAGAACATGCTATGTAATTTTTGAAAGAGTATTATATAAATGAAATGATATCACTTCAAGTCATATTTGCAAAATTTTATCTTATTAATTATTTGGTATTCCACCATTTAAATTTGAATTTTAAAGCAGTTTTGTTGCTTTGAGCAATATGAACCTTACACATCTGACATCATAAGTAATTGCTAAAATATGCAATTTATACTTATGTGCATTTTAAAATATGATACAAAATTTGCACATGCTCAGATCTTGTGTTTTAAGGATATCTATGATGGACTAATTTAAATATTTATATCTACATTTTAATATATTTTATAACATTTATCTATGATTGAATGTACTTTATATAAGAAGTTATTAAAATACATTAAAGAAACATATTAAATTTATATATAAAAAGACCCAAACTTAACACAAAATGATGACAAAAGTGCAAATAATATAAATTAATATAATGCAGGTAGCATAACACTGTTAAGAGTCTTGAATGATACATTTAATTCTCTATTTTTATGGAGATGAAAAAGAAAAAAATATAAAAGTAATTCTTTAAGCAGTTATTAGTAATGTAGCAAAAACATAGTAGTCTAAAAGAAAACATTAAAATGCATTTTACAATAATATATTCATGAGAAAGTATCTTCAACAGCGTCCCTGAAGCAATAAGATATCAAATTTCATAAAGCTGTGTTTTGGTAACACTGAAGAATCCTGAGTATGTAATCCCAAGAGCAATAAGGTAGAAATGAAAGCACTATATCTTCTAAATATATAATTATTTCCTCTTGTAGGTTCCTTTAAAAATTAGTATTAAAATATCTAAGTCTGTTGTACTCCAATATTGGTATGCATAAAAATTAAAACATATGTAATTCAGTCTTATAAGTCATTTTTGACACATGTGTGGTGGAAAAGGTTATTTCTATTTTTTTTTTTTTTGAAACAGAGCCTCAAGCTGTCACCCTGGATAGAGTACGGTGGCATCACAGATCACAGCAACCTGCAATTCCTGGGCTCAAGCGAGTCTCCTGCCTCCGCCTCCCAACAGCTTTGATATCTTAGTGCTTCAGGGACTACAGGCGCCCTCCACAATGCCCGGCCATTTTTTTGGTTGCAGCCGTCGTTGTTTGGCGGGCCAGGCTGGATTTGAACCCACCAGCTCAGGTGTACGTGGCTGGCGTCTTAGCCTGTTGAGCCACAGGTGCCGAGCCGGTTATCTCTATTTTTAATACTCCTCCAGGTAGTGCTAATGCAGATGCCCTGGATGTCACTTAAATAAACATGTTCCATAGGAAAGGTTGTATTATTTCTCTTCCACTCAATCATCTATAAATGTAATTTTTCTCAATTGAGTTTCAGTATTTAAAAAAAAAAGAAACCATTCAAAATATAATAATTCAAAAATACAATGTTAAGTAGGTTGTCATACAACTCATAGAACAAAATGTTTAAAAAATGAGCATCTACTGTCTGTCATTCCCACATCCTCCAATTACTATCAGTGATAACTGAATATCTTTGTGTGTCAGGTTAGTATTTTTTTCATATTTATGCATATATATCTATACATTTTTGTGTATAATTGGTATCACATTATATGTAATTTCAGTAACATTTTACCTCATCAGCAGCAGATATATTTTTCCACCTTGAAATTGTTTTTATATTCATGTTTTATTATTAATGATTATTTATTTAAACATCCTTATCTGCATATAAAACCACATAAACCTTCTTTTTTGTTTATGGCTTTTAGGTAGTGCTCAAAACTCATTATTTTCTTTCTTTGTTATAAATAATGGAGCAATTTTAATTCGGTCAAGCACCTTTATTTGTAGTTCTAAGTTGTTCTGAAGTAAAACTGCTGAGGTAAAGGTTATGTACATTTCCTACTTGATAGTAACTGCCAAATTCACCTTTCGGAATACATGCACTCACCAATACTGTATGAGAATTTCCATCTCCTCGAATTTTCTTGCACTGGTTATTACAAGCATTTTATGTTTTGCCAATCTCATTATTGTACAAAGACTCGTTTCTTCGATTTCTGGTGAAGCTCAGCAGCACTTCATATTTGAAGCTACTTAAATGATTTTTTTTGAATATTAGATTTAGAGTTCCCAAGTTTTCTATGAGTTATTCAACTTTTATACTAATTTGTATAAAAGTCATCAATCTATTGTGCCTATTTAAAAATAATTTCTCTCTATTTCTTATTATTACTCGTGATACTTCTAAAATTAATTTCATTCGTATTTTTAATTAAGATTCCAATGAATGTATAGGTTTATTGAAAGGAGAATAAATTTTTTTTTGACATTACATCTTAGCATTCCAGAAATTATCTACCTTTCTAATTAAGTATTCATATGATCAATTTTACAGTGTATTTATACAGTATGAAACCTCTTTGGGTATCTTTTGATGTATTTTATCATATTTTTGTTTACATGAATGTGATATATTGCATGTACTATTTATAAACTTTAGTCATGGTTAAGGAGAAAGCTGATACATTTCACATATGTGTATCCATATATTACTAAGAGAGGGTGCTGTATATACCCAGGTAGTTAGGAGTTCTGCATCAAATTGCATTAGATTGAAATCTATTTTGGTTTTCTCTCGATAAAAATTAGCTTAGTCGTTTTCCCCTTCATAATATAGTATAAAATGAAACTATAAATAGAATCTGTTATCCTAGGAATTATTTTGGAAATATTTCAAATATTTTATTCTCAAGAATTTTATAGATAGATACATAGATAGATAGATATTTCATGAGTTTTGGTTTTCTGGAAATTTGAAGGGCTAGAGAGGTATATTATAATATTTAATACTAACAAATTTCTCTCATTCTTTAAATTGAAATGGATGTGCTGCACTCAGTTAGGAAAGAGTAAATATTTACATACTTCAGAAATACTAGAAATTTATGATCTGTTATTGATTTGATTATTTTTTAATACCCAGTATTAATTAAGCAATAGTAAGTCTTTTTCTCTTTATCTGGCTTTCAAACTTAATTTAGTAGTTAAATATACATGTAGACTTGTATTCACAAATGTAAGACATTATCCATTTTATTGTTCCCATAATATACATGTGTGTACATATATCTCTTTATTGAATCATTATAACCAATTATGAGACTGATGATATTCACAACCACCTAAGGTTGGCCTTTATTGGCTCTATAAATCTCTTTTGCCCTATGCTCTTACTTAATACAGTTTTATAGAAAAGAAGTTTTTATATGGATACATCAAGGACAAAAAAATATCTTAGGGGCCATTAAGAGAATTCTTAAGCGATTAGAATACAAAATATTTTTACAATCCTCGGAAAACCTTGATTGTTCCATAACCATAGTAACATAAAGGAAAGAGTCACCTGAACCTAGTCAATCTAGCAAAAGCTTGAATCAATAAAAGTTATTTTCCAAACCAATCAGAGATAGACTCTTGTATTTCTGTCCACTCACCTACTTAGTCGATGACACAGAGGAAGCACAGCAGATGAAATGATTGATTTAAAAAGGGATGACTGAGGTTGGGAATTCAGTAACTACCCATCTTTACTAAGATTCTTATATACCCCAAATCATCAGATAACAATATCCAAGAATAAAGAACACAAAAGGTAACAAAATCTGCCAGAAACATTCCTTGTTTGCAGTAATACAGCAAAGCACATACACACCTTTCTAAACTAAGAATATCTTGTTTGGAGATAAACAACAATGGAGATAAACCACAAAGGTACTGGGTTGTCTGATCTGTTTGTCTACTTCCCTATATGGTTGACTGAAAGTTAATGTGTAAATTGAAATAGGGAACAAAGTGCAAGGGCCTCCTGCCCCAGGCAGGTGATTAATGTCAAGTCTCTGGTACATTCTTTCCTTTAGGGCGTAACTGCCTACATTTTTCAGCAAGGCTGCTTCTGCTACCTGGGAGAGAATATTGCCAAAACTCACATAGTACTTCTCAGGGCCTTGTACCTCAAGGAGCACAAATGAGACTGATTCACCCTACAAGGGTACAGGGGACTGTGCCCCTTCGCTCTTGGTTTTGAACAAATGCCAGTCTTTGATAAACCCACTCTAATAATCAAGCCTCTAGCTGTCAATGAACCAGGCAGATAATGAAGAAACCTGTCATATTGTTAAACCATAGCAAAGCTAAATTCAATATATATCAATACATAAATTTACCATAAATTGTTCTAATTGATCCTTAACAAAGAAATTGAAAGAGTATTGCTTAAGTTTTCAAAATAAGCACTATGATAATAAAGTTTATGTGGAAAAATAAACATGAGAAAACAGCTAGAGAAGTTGTGAAAAAGAATAGAAATATAAAAACCTAATTTTTCTGGGAATCATAATGCCTTCTCATATCAGGACGTTGAATCTGATGCTACCAAAAAATAAATATTTATAACAATAAGCCGCAGCTAAAAGTACAGAGTAGCAAGGGAAGTTTGCAGTAAATGCTCCATTTGAAAATAGCATTGGAGAATGGCTGATTCTGTAACTTTTTTGTTGTTGTTACTGTTGTTGTTTTGTAGTTTTTTGGCTGGGGCTGGATTTGAACCTGCCACCCTCGGTATATGGGGCTAGCGCCTTATTCACTGAGCTACAGGCACTGCCCTCTGTAACTTGTTTTTGAACTAGTCATTTTGAAAAATAAATAAGATTAGATATCTACTTAAATCCATAATCAAATAAATTCTTCATGTATTATTGATCTAAACTTAATGTGATCTTTAAAAGCGTGAAGCGACATAGGGACTTGTAATGAAATGAAGCCTTTCAAAAATAAAGAAATCTCAGAAACTATTAATGAAAACACTTGAAATAGAACAGGTAAAATGAATAAAATATGTAGGAAAAAAGAAGAGGAGGGAAAATCCCAAACAGAGTAAATGTAATATAAAGATGGTACCAAAAATGTATATACATTTTAAGAAAGAAAAAACCTGTACTGCAATAATAATACTCAATATATACTGATAAAAACATACAAACACAAATCACACTGAGTACCTCTTTTAATTGAAGAACTCAAACATGACTTGAGTATTACAAATTTTATACAGTTTTTCTTTTTCTTTCTTAAAATGTGCATATAGTTTTGGCACCCTCTGTGGATATAGTAATAAATATGTAGTTGCATATATACTACACTGTATAGGCACACATATGTATATAGTCTAAACAAAAATTATTTGCAATACATATGGTAATTAAAATTAGACATTCCTGAATACCTGGTAGTGAGTTTATGATAACAATATTTTTAATTTCTGACATACTGATAAAATAATCCTTAGAGAAATGGATATAAGAAGTATTTCACATCCACATATTTTACATACAAACCTACCTACACATTCAAATACAGTAAATGAGTTAAGTAACCATCTTAGTCCTTCTTTGGAGCAAATGTAATTTGCATTCCCTGCCATTGAGAAGGAAGTACAGCTATGTCATTTGCTTAGCGAATGAGTTTTAAATTGCTGTGACCAAATCTGTATAAAAAATTCTTTAGCAGTTTTGGTACCAAATAGTATGTACGCTTTAATTTTAGACTGATAGTTTCAATTTGCTTTCTAAAAAGGCTGCTTGGATTTACTTTCTGATCATTATTAATTAAGACTTTCTTAGGGCAGATGTGTTTATGATTCAGTATTCAACTCATGAAATTTTCTTTCATTTGTGAAAATGATTGATCTTGTTCCAGATAAAAAAAAATCCTTCAGTCTGTTTCCTGGAAGTGAATCATAGCCCCTAAGTAAATTGCAATAGACTTGTAGCATAAGCTAAAAACATTTAATTCGTCTACTGAAATACTGGTCTAATATCTTGGTTAAATGACAAGTTCTATGTTGAACAATACTTCTCTTTTTATTATTTATGAAGCCTTGGGAAAGTACCTAACTCTCTCCAACTCTCAGTTTTCTTATATAGAAAGTGGGAAATGCAAGTATTTATATCATACAATTAAAGAATCAGAAAAGAAAAGTGATGTTTTCCTATTCACTTTCATAGGAGAAAATTAGAAGTTAAATATATTTCCAACTCATTCTACCTAATTAAAGTACTTCTTCCACTTTATTCTCACCATTTTAGGGAAACTTTTTGTCTTCTCATTAATCTTTTTCATTTCCCACAGAAATGAATAAGAAATCAAACTAAGATTACCTATTATGTCCTAGGACTCTTGAATAATTTATTTTAAACTTTATAATAGAAGATTGTAATATTTCTTAAGACTCTATTTGTGACACTAAATTTTAATTAATAAGAGTACAGAGCAAAAGGATGTCAATATTCAAATTAAGAAATATTTTCATAGGCATTGCTAACATTTCACAATGCAATTGCCTCAAAGAATGACGTAAATCCTATTTAGGTTTAGACTTCAGGAATTGGTGTCTTGGTTTAAAAAGTAGAAATGATTGGATATGATTTGGAATTAGTCAATTGGATCTAGCCAAAGTATTTTTATTTATGTTATTGAAAAATTGTGCTTCCCTAAGGTACGTAAACTTAAATCAAAGTCTGCTTCTCTGCTTCATTTTAATATAGTACCTTTTTAAAAATGTGCCCTATAGAAAGCTGACTCTGATGGAATCTAGATATCAAAGCTCTGATGGAATGCAAAAGCTTCAGTTCCCAACACTCAGATCATAGACTGACCTGTGGCCTGTTAGGAATCTGTCTGCACAGCAGGAGGTGAGCTGCATGCTTGCCAGCTAAGCCACATGTGTATTTACAGAAGCCATCTCTCCTATTTTCGTCTGAGCTCTGCCTCCTAGTAGATACCCTATGCCCCGATACGTGGAAAATTGTCTTATACAAAACTTGTCCCTGAGCCAAAAATGTTGGGAGCACTGCTAAAGGATGAGAGTAGGTACACAAGAATAAGTTAGAACTCTGAGAATTATCTAGTTGTGAGAATCCTACACAACTTGATTTATGAAATGCAACCGAATGATGTGATTCATGTGAAGGGGCACAGTCCTCTGCACCCTTGTAAAGTCAATCAGTCTCATTTGTGCTCCTGGAGGTATGAGGTCCTGAGAAGGAACATTTCTAGTACTTGGGCTAGATGTGACTTTTGGAAGATTTTCTCCCTCAGCTCACAGAAGCAGTATAGGTGCAAAGCCTATAAGTAAATCTTTAAATTGTTCCATTTTGTGAAGGCAAGTTTAAAGTCTTTTGTGAGTTAGAAAGGAAAAAATCCTGGATAGAACTCCATGTGGCTTAAACCTAATCATGTAAAAGCGATTTTGGTGGAGCTTTGTGGAGGCAGGTCTACAAACAGATACCTGTATATCTCGGGGTTTTTCCAGGCTACTCCCTTAAGACGATTAATTGTCTCCAAATGGTCTGTTAAAGGATCAAACACTTAAACTACTTATTTCCCAAAAATCTTGTTTTGTGGTTTTGTTTTTGATTACTTAGCATAAGAATAACTTCAGTAAAGTAGTTATCAGTTAAGCCTTAGCCCCATAAGGATAGCTTTATACAATGCTAGTAAAGTGGTTATCAGTTACTCTAATTTATCAATAGGCCTATAAATACCAGGCAGTAAAAGGTCTGGAGCCAAGTTTAAGTCATATGTTTATTGATTAAATTATGTGCCTATATAAGTTTTGGTAGCAGAAATAAAGCTGCTGAATGCCTGAGTGAGCTTCAGCCATTCCCTTTCAAATCAAGCATTCCATCTGCAGTGCTACCTCTGTGTCATCAATCTGGGGCTGGATGGCAGCTACATCTGGCACAATGAGCAAGGGATTCAGCTGGACCAAAGCTGGTCAGACTGTCTACCGGACCTCCAATCACCCACCTTAAGGTAAGAACCCTGGGAATGGGCGGAACTGAGAGATTACCACTGAGCCGTAAGTAGTCAGAACTCTTGGCAGGGTAACATTAAAATAAAGGGAATCAGAATGAGAAACGTGGTTTCCATGGAGGAAGAATATGTGCAGTTGTTACGATCTTTACTAGTTTCAATGGGAGTTTCAATTAAGACAGACATTTTGGTATCTTTTTGAAACTATTTAAAAATGCTGGTTTTCTCCCAATGCCAAAAACCAGCAGAATTTGACTTTGGGGAAGATATTGGAAAGAATATGAAAAGGTACCATCAATAAGGTAACATTATAGGCAAAGATGATTGGGCTTTACATAACCTAATTATTATGGCTTTACAACCTTTTACTAATCCGGCCTCTGAATGGGTGGAGCACCAAGAAGAAAGGGGGACATCCACAGAAATTTATGATGAACCAGAACCTAATCCAGGCAAGCTTACCCTTACTGAACAAGCTAAACCTGTAACTTATGATAATAACTTATCCTCAGAGGAACAGGAGAGGGAGGAGATCCCTTGCTCCTCTTTTACTCAGTCTCTGCAGGAAAAGATGGCTAGTAAGAAAGGTTCCTACAGGAATGTAATGAACTTATTGGTAATGCCAGGCAACGGCCACTGGTATTGCCCCCTCCTCCTCCTGATGTTCTTTTTCCTCCCTGCCTGAGAAGCCCAGTCCCTTGTGGTCTCACCCTCTGTCCCCAGACTCCCAGGCACCGAGCACAACTGCTCCGTCAATATGAATATAAAAGCTTAATGGCTACTGGATTGAATTGGCACATTCCTAATCCAAAAGACCTCCAAATCCTAGCTGAACCTGACATCTCATTGGAGGAACCCAGCCCTAGTGGCCGAGACCATGGTCTGGTTATGCCCTGTACCCAGGTGATTGATTTGTAGGGCAAAAACGAGACCAGATATACTGAGGTCGATCTGAAATTTCTTAAAACCTTAAAAGATACTGTTTCTGCCTATGGTGCTAATGTTCCTTATGTTTGAGGGCTCTTAAGATCATATTGTGGGGATCAATTCCTAACCCTCTGTGATTGGGAAATAATTGCCAAAACTGCTCTGTCACCTGGGCAATATTTACAATTTTGTTCATGGTGGAGAAATGAAGCACATAAGCAACATGAAAGGAACCCTAACATTGCTTATGATCAGCTGACTGGAATGGGAGCTTTTTGTTGCCATCAGCAACAGACTACTTTACCTGAAAACATTCAACAAGAATACCAGGAAATAGCACAGGTGAAGCAGTTTTTGAAAGACATAAAGTACTTTTAAAGAAATGCTAATTAAATAAAAAAGGAGAACAGTACATAATAACCACATTTGCCTCACTGCAAGCCTCATGTGTTTATTGATATTACAGATTGATTTATATGGTCTAAATGTTGAGGGTCTTATCTTTACACCCTCAGTCAAACTAAATTTGGATTTGTTGTCGATTGGAGACCTTCTGCTTATGTTAGGGGAGGACCCAAATCTGGTGCCAGAGACCTTCTGCTTATGTTAGGGGAGGACTCAAATCTGGTGCTGGTGACCTTAGTTACCAGTGAAATGCAACTGATATTATATATTCATCTTCAAAATAATTACTGTGGGAAGAGAGTGGTTTCTCACCACCAGCCCCAGGCATTCCTGGATATCCATCCCAGCCGGATTCATGGAAAGTTGGGACAGCCTTATTTAGCCTTCATGCCTGGAAAGGCACTCACATTTATACAGCAGAACCTTACGATTGGCATACATTCCATTTTAAGTGTCAAGAGGCACATTTTACTCAAGCTTGTATAAAGGTGCCTTTTGTTTGACTTGCTGGCAATAGTTCGTGGAATGAAAAAACTGGAGAAATTCATTGTCCAGAAGTTTGTCAACAGTTTGTTTGTCATATTGTCTACGAGATTTGATTTATCCTGAGATAGGATCTTTCTTTTAATGCCAGGACTGGAGTCTGGCTGCTGGTGAAGATGATGAGGACATGGGAAGAATCCCCTGTGATTTCCATTCTCACGAATTTGGCTCAGAAGCTGATGAGGAGAACCAAGCAGTTTATCGGTCTACTGATAACATCAATCCTCAGGATTATAGCCATCACCGCTTCTGCAGCCGCTGGTGGAATAGCCCTTACTGAATCCATAAATACAGAAAAATTTGTATCTAATTGGCATAGGGATGCAGAAAAGTTGTGGGTTTCAAAA
>CAUYON010034611.1:0-12831 GCA_963573935.1 Arctocebus calabarensis
CATCTTAGGTCACAAGTCTAATCTCAGCGAATTTAAGAGTGGAAAATGTTCCTTAAGAGCATCTTCTTGGAGCATCATGGACTAAAAGTGGAAATAAGTAACAACATGAATCTGCATACTCATACAAAAATGTGGAAGCTAAATAACCTGATGCTGATGATAGATGGGTCATAGACGATTAATAAGGAAATTACCAAAATTTGGAACAAAACAACAATGAAGACACAAATTATCAGAACCTCTAGGATACTGCAAAGGCAGTCCTAAGGTGGAAATTTATAGTACTGCAAGCCTTCCTCAAGAGAATGGAAAGAGGCCCACCCTCACCTGTCTGCCGGACCAAGCGCCCTGCCAGGTAAGAGACTCTGGGAATGTGCCCCCGCCTACCCCCTGGCCAGGATCTCCACCCAGAACCACATAGCTCCACTCTGCGCCTGGCTAAGCCTCGGCCCACTGTCCACCACAGCCAGGAACTTCACTGGGACCACCGCATGGCTCTGCTAAGCACCCTGTGCACCGCCAGGCCTCGGCCCACCACCACCAACCGTGGCCAAGGACTCCACCAGAAATGCTGCATGACCTCGCACCCTGAAGGGCCTCGGCCAGCCGCCCACTGCAATCAGGGCCTCCACCGGGACTCCCTTGCAGCTCCGTGCTCTGCTGTGAACAGGGACTCCACTGGGACCACCACACGGCTACACTCTGCACCCTGCGGGGCCTCAGCCCACTAACTGCAACAGCCAGAGATTCTGCCAGGAACCTGCCAGGCACCTGTGTCCTCATCTCCCCTTTCAGTTTCTGGGAATCCAGAGAGCAGTCCTCTCCCGATGCACCCAGGTCCTCCACTCCTCTTTCTGCAGTGCACGATCAGAGGACACTGCACGTCCGGGACACCTGAATCCTCACGTTTCTAATCTGCTAGTGTGCATCCATCAGCACTTGTCTCCCAGAAGACCCAACTCCTCACCAGGACTTTCCGCTATGTGTTGCCAGATAGCACTCCTCTACCGGAGGACCCGAGCCCTCACCTGGCCATTTTGCTAGCATCTCTCCAGAGAGGACTCCTCTCGCAGAAATCCCGAGTTTTCACCCATCGTTTGTGCTATTTTCACCTAGATAGCACTCCTCAGCCCTGGCAGGTGAGGACTCGGGTGCATTGGGATAGGAGTGTTGTCTTTCTCCAGAAGGAGGAAGTGCAGAGAAAGAAGTCCTCTGCAGAAAGGAGAAGTGCAGAGTCTGCCATGTCAGGAGAGGAGCACTGTCCATATGGACACTTGCAGCAAGTCGAGCAGTGGATGTGGGTCATCTGGCAGAGGAGTCCTTTCTGGATGCACACTAGCACAAAGGAGTGGTGAGGACTCGGGCGTCATCGGAAGGTGTGTTGTCTGGATGCACAGTGCAGTCAAGGGGACTTGAGGACTTGGGTAGTGTGGGATAGTTGAGTGCTGCCTTGCCCACTAGCAGTAGGGGGAGGTGAGGAAGCCGTAAACCAATGGCCATCCATATGCATCTCTGTGAGATGAGCAGATTGCCACTGCTCCAGCATCTATCCCGCAGTATCCCGATGGGAGGGCAAAGCAGTTTGTCCTCTAAAGTAACGCAATTTAGAGGTAAGCAGGAAATCCTCTGTCTAAAGTCCACAAGACTGTGTTTCTCAGACGATTCAGCGTCACCTTCCTTAGAAAAACTGTAATGTGTTTCCAAAGTGCAATGTCTTTCTGGGAATAGAACTTTGCTCCTGGCCCGGCTCGTCACCAGCAACATGCCACTGGATGGAACAGGCAGGTTCTTCTCCTCTGTACGGCTATTTCGAGCTAACGGTGAAGGACGTTCTCAAACGTCCAGAATACCTCGCTACCCAAAAGACTCATGTGTACTGTCTTTGTTAGAAACCCTAGAGTGGATTTTCAATGTACAATTCACTCCAGAGAATACCTGTATTCATTGCACATGTAACTCGCTGAGCACTCCTCCTGAGGGAACTACACATACAAGCCCGCCAGAGTTAAATAACTGTGCCAAGAGCCATCCTTGTATGTGCAGGATCTGTTTGAATAGAGGTTGAACCTTGCAAGAGCAGCTAAGGGGCAGTACACTCCATGGCGGGAAGGAGAGTTTCCTCTCCACAATAAGGATTATACAGCTGACCTGGAAAGAAGTTTGCCACCTGACACATGGCCTTCCACCCCAGAAGTTTCATCTGCATGCTCCTTCTGGGAAACCCTTCAGCATCATTCCACATTGCGATCTCTGGCAGAGAGTGCCAGAGAACACTAGTCTGCTTTTAGACAACACTCCTTCCCAATGCACCAGAGTCCTCACCAGTCTATTCTGCTGGTTTGCATTCAGAAAGCACTCCTCTCCTGTAACATCTAAATCTCAGCTCACCTTTCTGAATTGTGTATGTAGATAGCAGTCCTCTTCCAACACACCTGACTTCTCCCCTCACATTTCTGCTAGTGTGCAAATAGCACACCTCTTCCAACACACCCAAGTCCTCACTTTTCCTTTCTGCTACTCTGGATGAAGACAATGCTCCTCCCCCATCGCACCCAAGTCCTCACCTGCCCTGGGAGAAGAGTGTTACCTGGATGCACATAGCAGAAAAGGCACGTGAGGACTCAGGGAGTGGGACGCAGTCTGGATGTACACTAGCATAAAGGACAGGTAAGGACTCAGGACCTCTGGGAGAGGAGTGCTGTCTGCATGCACACCAGCAGAAAGGAGAGGTGAGGAATTGGGTGGGCTGGGACTGTAGTGCCCTCTGAACGCACACTTCAGTAAGGGAAGGTGACAACTCGGGTCCTCTGGTAGAGGAGTTGTGTCCTAATGTACACTAGAAGAAACGCCAGGTGAGGAGTTGAGTCCTCTGGGAGAGGAGGGCTGTCTGGATGCACATAGCAGAAAGGCCAGGAGAGAACTCGGGTCCTCTGTGGGCGGACTGCTGTCTGTATGTACAATAGTAGAGAGGGTAGGTGAGGACTTAGGTCCTCTGGGAGATGAGTGTTCTCTGTTTGTACACTAGCAGAGAGGCCAGGTGAAGACTCAGGTCCTCTGGGAGCAGAGTGCCATCTGGATATAAAAGAGCAGAAAGGCCAGATGAGGACTCGAGTCCTCTGGGAGAGAAGGGCTCTCTGAATGCACACTAGCAGAGAAGCCAGGTGAGGACACAAGTCCTCTGAGAGAGGAGTGCTATCTGGATGGGCACTGTGCAGAAAGGCGCAGGTCTTCTGGGAGAATAGTGCTGTCTGGATGCACACTAGCAGAGAGGCCATGTGAGGAGCCAGGTCCTATGGGAGAGGAGTGCTGTCTGGGTGTACACTAGCAGAAAGGCCAGGTGAGGACTTGGGTCTTCTGGGAGAAGAGTGCTGTCTTGCTATACATAGCAGAAAGGCCAGATGAGGATTTGGGTCTTCTGAGAGGAGTGCTGTCTGTGTGTACACTAGCAGAAAGGGCAGGTGAGAGGTCATATGGGAGAGGAGGGATGTCTGGATGTACACTAGCAGATAGGCCAGGTCCTTGAGTCTTCACCTAGGACTCCATTCCACTCCACTCCCTGAGGACCTGAGTACTCAACTGGCTTTTCTGCTATGTGCACCCATGTAACAATTTTCTCCCAGGATAGGTGAGGACTTGGGTGTGATGAGGGAAAAGTGTTGTATTCATCCAGAGTAGCAGAAAGGAGAAGAGGACTCAGGTCTTTTTGTAGAGGAGTCCTTTCTGGATGCACACTAGTAGAAAGGACAGATGAGGACTCCGGAGGGCTGAGAGTAGAGTGCCGTCTGAATCCACACTGCTGAAAGGAGCGGTGAGGACTAAGGTCTTCTGGTAGAGGTGTTGTGCCTTAATGTACACTAGCAGAAAGGCCAGGTGAGGACTTGAGTCCTCTGGGAGAGGAGTGCTGTCTGGATGCACATAACAGAAAGGCCAGGTGAGGACTCAAGTCTTCTGGGAGATGAGTGCTGTATAGTTGCACAGTAGCAGAGAAGCTCGTTCCTCTGGATGAAGAGTGCTCTCTGGATGCCCACTAGCAGAGAGGCCATTTGAGTAGAGTCCTCTGGGAGAGGAGTGCTGGCTGGCTGTACACTGGCAGAGAGGCCACGTGAGAAGTCAAGTCCTCTGAAAGAGGAGTGCTGACTGGGTGCACACTAGCAGAAAGGAGTGATGAGTACTCTAGTGCACTGGGAGTGGAGTGCTGTCTGAACACACACTTCAGAAAGGGGAGGTGAGGACTCAGGTCCTCTGGTAGATATTGCTGTCCTAATGTACACCAGTAGAAATTCCAGGTGAGGACTTGAGTCTTCTGGGAGAAGAGTGCTGTCTTGCTATACATAGCAGAAAGGCCAGATGAGGATTTGGGTCCTCTGAGAGGAGTGCTTTCTGGATATACCCTAGGAGAGAGGAATCAGGTCCTATGGGAGCAGAATGCTGTCTGGTACACTAGCAGAAAGGCTAGGTGAGGACTTGAGTCCTCTGGGAGAGGAGCGCTGTCTGGATGCACACTAGCAGAGAGGCCATGTGACAACTTGGGACCTCTGGGAGAGGAGTGCTGTCTGGATGCACTCTAGCAGAAAGGAGAGGTTAGGTGCTCTGGGAGTACTGTGCCCTCTGAATGCTCAATGCAGAAAGGGGAGGTGAGGACTTGGGGACACTGGGAGAGGACTCCTGACTGGATGCACACTGGTAGAAAGGGGATGTGGGTACGCAGGTGTTCTGGGAGCAGAGTAATGTCTGGACGCACACATGCAGAAAGGAGAGTTTAGGACCCAAACGCTTTGGGAGAGGAGTACTGTCTGGATGCAAACATTCAGAAAGGGGAGATGAGGACTCAGGTGTGAAGCATACTGCCAGTTATATGCTGGAGCCAGGGAAACATCTAGTCTCACTGAGTTCTTCCATGCAGTTGCACGGCTGTTAGAACACTAGCTTACCTTGGTTAAGGGCCCTATGCTCATCTCACCTATAACATGCACATAGTTGAATGGCCATTTGCTTACTTTGTCCTCACCTCTTCCTACTGCTAGTGTGCAAGGCAGAACTCCCTTCCCAAAGTAACTGAGTCCTCAACTTCCCTTTATGCTAGTGTGCATCCAGACAACACTCCTTCCCATTGCAGCCAAGTCCTCACCACTCTCTTCTACTAGTGTGCATCCGGACAGCATTCCTCTCCCAGAGCCCCAGTCCTCAGCTTGCCTTTCTGCAATTGTGCATATAGACAGTACTCCTCTCCCAATGCACCCAAGTCATCAACTCAGCTGTCTGGTAGTAAGCATGAAGACAGCACTCGTCCACCTCTGCACCTGGGTTCTCACCTTCCCTGGGAGAGGAGTGCTCTCTGGATATACTAGCTGAAAGGCAAGCTGAAGACTCACATCCTCTGGGAGATGAAGGCTGTTGAATGCACACTATCAGAGAGGCCAGGTGAGGACTCAGGTCCTCTGGGAGAGGAGAGCTGTCTGGATGTACACGAGCAGAGTGTTTTTGGAGCGGAGTTCTGTCTGGATGCACACTGGCAGAAAAGGGAGGTGTGGGCTCTGGTGGTCTTGTAAAGGGGTGATGTCTGGTTGCACACATCAGAAAGGGGATTTAAGGACTTATGTGATCTGGGAGAGGAGTGTGATCTGGATGCACACTGGCAGAAAGGGAGGTGAGGACTCCACAGCGTTGGGAGAGGCTTGCTGTTGGATGCACTCTGTTAGAAAGGGGAGGTGTGGATTTGCGCACTCTGGCAGAGGAGTGCTGTCTGGATGTACACTAGCAGAAAGAGGAAGGGAGGACTTGGCTGCGTTGGGGAAAAGTTCTGTCTAGATATACAGTAGCAGAAAGGAGAGATGAAGACTTGGGTGCTCTGGGAGAGGAGTGCTGACTGGGTGCACACTAGAAAAAGGAGAGAAGGGAACTCGAGTGCACTAGGAGAGTAGTGCACACAGGCAGAAAGGGGAAGTCAGCACTTGGGTGTGCTGTTAGAGCAGTGCTGACTGGATACACACTGCCATAAATGGTATGTGAGGATTCAGGTACATTAGGAGAGGAGTGCTATCTTTATGCACACTGGCAGAAATTTGTTGTGAGGTTTTGTGTGCTTTGAGAGAGGGGTGGACTTGGGTGCTGTGGGAGAAGATTGCTAGAAGAAAGGAGAGGTTAGGACTTGGGTGCTCTGGGAGTGCAGTGTATCCAGAGGCTCACTAGCAGAAAGGGACAATGAGGACTCAGGTGTATAGGAAGAGGAGTTCTGTATGGATGCACACTAGCAGGTAGAGGAGGTGAAGACTCAGGTGCACTGGGAAAGGAGTGCTGACTAGATGTACAGTAGCAGAAAGGAGAGGTGAGGACTTTGATGCTCTGGGAGTGAAGTGCTGTCTGGCAGAAAGGAGAGAGGAGTCAGGTGCTCCAGGAGAGTAGTGCTGTCTGGATGCATATTAGCAGAAAGGGGAGTGAAGGACTTGGGTTTGTTGGGAGAGCATTCACAAATGAGTGCTGTCTGGATGTACACTGGCAGAAAGTGTAGGTGAGGACTGGGGTCAATGCGAGAGGAGTGCTGTCTGGATGCATATTGGAAGAAAGCAGAGGTGAGGACTCGGTGCATTGGGAATGGATGCATACTGGCAGAATGGGGAGGTGAGGACTCAGGTGATTTGGGAGAGGAGTGCTTCCTGGATGCACACTAGCAGAAAGGAAAGTTGAGGACCATGTGCTCTTAGAGTGGAGTGCTGTCTGGATGCCCACTAGCAGAAAGGGGAAGTGAGGACTCCTTTGTCTTGGGAGAGGAGTGCTGTCTCAATGCATGCTTGCAGAATGGAGATGTGAGGACTCAATGTACTCTGGTAGAGGAGTGTTGTCTTGATGCACACTAGCAGAATGGAGACTTGAGGACTTGGGTTTTCTGAGAAAGGAGTGCTGTCTGGATGCACACTAGCAGAATGGAGAAATGAGGACATGAGTACATTTTAGAGAATTGCTGAGTGGATGCACATTACTAGAAGGAGAGGTGAGGCCTCAGATGCTTGGGGATAGGAGTGCTGTCTGGATGGACAGTAGATTAAATGGGAGGTGAGGACTCAGATGCGTTGGGAGAGGAGTGCTGTCTGGATGCATGCTAGGAGAAAGGAGAGGTGAAGACTTGGGTACATTGGGAGTGCTTTGGAGTGCCATCTTGATGCACACTAGCAGAAAGGAAATTTGAGGACTCAGGATTTCTGGGAAAGGAGTGCTGTCTGGATGAACACTATCAGAAAGGAGAGGTAAGGACTCGGGTGCATTGGTAGAGGAGTGCTGTCTGGATGCACTCTGGTAGAAATGGAAAGTGAGGACTCGGGTGCTCTGGGAGAGGAGTGCTCTCTAGATGCACTCTATCAGAAAGGAGGGGTGAGGACTAGGGTGCATTGGCAGAGAAGTGCTGTCTGGATGCACTCTGATAGAAATGGAAAGTGAAGACTCGGGTGCTCTGGTACCTTAGCCACTTGAGCAACAGGTTCTGAGCCAAGGAGTGCTTTCTGGATGCACACGAGGAGAAAAGAGAGATAAGGACTTAGGTTTGCTGTGGGACGAGTGTTGTCTAGATGCAACACTCGGAGTGCTCTCTAGATGCACTCTATCAGAAAGGAGGGGTGAGGACTAGGGTGCATTGGCAGAGAAGTGCTGTCTGGATGCACACTGGCAGAAAGGGGAGGTGGGGACTCAGGTGCTCTGAGATAGGAGTGCTCTCTGGATAAACAGTAGCAGAAAGGATAGATGAGGACTCTGGTGCTCTGAGAGTGGATGCCTTCTGGAGGCACACTAGCAGAAAGAGGAAGTGGGGACTCAGATGCATTGGGAAAAAAGTTGTCTGGATGCACACTGGCAGAAATGGGAAGTGCAGACTCCAATGCTCTGAGAGAGGAGTGCTGTCAGGATGCACACTAGGAGAACGCAAAGGTGAAGACTCTGATGCTCTGGGACTGGAGTGCTGTCTGGATGCACACTAGCAGTAAGGGGAACTGAGGTCTTGGGTGTGTTGGGAGACGAGTGTTGTCTGGATGCACACTAACAGAAAGGAGAGGTGAGGACTTGGGTGTCTGGGGAGAGGTATGATTTCTGGAGTCACACTAGCAGAAAGGAGAGGTGAGGACTTGCTTGTTCTGGGAGATGAGTGCTGTATGGAGGAATTGGGTGGTCTGGGAGAGGAGTGGTGTCTGGATGCACACTAGTAGATAGAGGAGGTGAAGACTTGCATGCTCTGGGAGTGGAGTGCAGTCCAGATGCACACTGGCAGAAAGTGGAGGTGAGGACTTGGGTGTGTTGGAAGAGGAGTGCTGTCTTTACGCACACTAGTTTCCGGAAATGGGAGGTGAGGGCTCTCAGGGAGAGGTGTGCTGTCTTAGTGCACACTACCTGAAAGGAGAGATGAGGTCTTGGGTTTTCTGAGAGAATAGTGCTGTCTGTATGCACAGTAGCAGAAAGGAGAGTTGAGGAGTCAGGGGTCCTGATAGTGGAGTGCTATCTGGATGAACTCTAGCAGAAATGGGAGTCAAGGGCTTGGGTGCATTGGGAGAGGAGTGCTGTCTGGATGCACACTAACAGAAAGGAGAGATGATGACTGGGGTGCATTGGTGGAGGAGTACTGAGTGGATGAACACTTGCAGAAAGGAGAGGTGAGGACTTGGAAGTATTAGAAGAGCAGTGCTCTCTGGATGCAAACTAGCAGAAAGGAAGTGATGACTCAGGTGCACTGGGAGAGGACAGCTGTCTGGATGCACACTGGAAGAAAGTAGAGGAGAGGAATTGGGTGATTTGGGAGAGGATTGCTGTGTGGATGAACTCTAATAGAAAGGGAAGTCTAGGTCTCAGGTGCATTGGGAGAGGAGGGCTCTCTGGATGTACACTAGCTGAAATGGGATGTGAGGACTCAAATGCATTGGAGAGGAGTGCTGTTAGGGTGCACACTAGCAGAAAGGGGAATTGTAGACTCAGAAGCATTTGGAGAGGATTGTTTTCTAGGTGCATATCAGCAGAAAGGGAAGTTGATGACTTGGAAACGTTGGGAGTGGAGTGCTGTCAGGATGCACACTAGCAGAAAAAGGAGTTGAGGACTCAGAAGCTTTGGGAGATGATTGTTGTCTGGTGCACACTAGCAGAAAGGGGTGGTGAGGACTCAGGTGCACTGAAAGAGGAGTGTTGTCAGGATGCACAGTGGCAGAAAGGGGAGGTGAGTATCCGGGGCATTGAGGCAGGAGTTCTGTCTGGATGTACAATAGCAGGAAGGAGAAGTGAGGCCTCATGTGCATTGGGATAGGATTGGGGTCTTCATGCACACTGGCTGAAAAGGGTGGAGAGGACTCAGGTGCTCTGGGAGTCAAGTGCTGTCTGGACAAACAGTAGCAGAAAGGGGAGATGAGGACTTGGGTGCATTAGGAGAGGAGTGCTTGGGACGGCCCTGTGACTCAAAGGAGTAGGGCACCAGCCCCATATGCCAGAGGTGGCAGTTCAAACCTACCCTGGGAGAAGAGTGCTGTCTGAGGCATACTACCAGAAAGGAGAGATGAGGACTCAGGTGTGCTGGGAAAGGATTGCTGTCTGGATGCACACTAGGAGAAAGGTGATATGAGGACTCAGGTTCTCTAAGAGTGAAGTGCTGCCTAGAAGCACACTTGCAGAATGAGGAGGTGAGTACTTGGGTGCTCTGGGAGACCAGTGCTATCTAGGTGCACACTAGCAGAAAGTCAAGGTGAAGGCTCTGGTGCACTACGAGAGGAGGGCTGTCTGGAAGACTCAGGTGATCGGGGAGAGGAGTGCAGTCTGGATGCACACTAGCAGAAATTGGAGGTGAGGACTCAGGTGCTGTGGGAGGAGTGCTGTCCAGGCGCACACTGGCAGAAAGGGGGAGTAAGGACTCAGGTGCATTGAGAAAGGAGTGCTGTCTGCATGCAAACTGGCAGAATGAGTTGGTGAGGAATCGGGTGCTCAGGGAGAGGAGTGCTGTCAGGATGCACACCAGCAGAAACAAAAGGTGAGGACTCTGCTACTCTGGGAATAGAGTGGTGTCTGGATGCACACTAACAGAAAAGGGAAGTGAGGACTCAGGTAATGAGAGAGAAGTGTCGTCTGCATTCACAATAGATGCAAGAAGAGATGAGGACTTGTGTGCCATGGAAGAGGTATGATTTTTGGATGCACACTAGCAGAAAAAAAAGAGGTGAGGATTTGGGTGCTCTGGGAGAGGAATGTTGTCTGGATACACACATGCAGAAAGCAGAAGGGAGGACCTAGGAGCTCTGGGAGAGGAGTCCTATAAGGAAGCACACTAGGAGAAAGGGTAGGTGAGTACTCGGGTGCTCTGGGAGAGGAGAGTGGTCCAGATACACACTAGCAGAAAGAGGAGATTAGGAGTCAGGTGCACTGGAAGAGGAGTGCTCTCTGCATGCACTCTACCAGAGTAGCAAAGTGAGGACTTGGGTACATGTGGTGAGATGTAAATACTTTTGCACATGTGTACACCCATGTACATACATGTATATGCACATGAACACATGTACATACATGTAAAATCAGTACATACATATGTATACAAGTACTTACATGTACATACATGTGCACAAATGTATGTACATAGTTGTAAATACATAGGCAGACATGTAGATACATATACATGCATATATACATGTAAATACACGTGGACAAATCTATGTACACACATGAATATACCTACACACATATGTACATAAATATAAGTACATGTGCAAACATGTACATAAACATACATACATGTGCACACATAAATGTACATACATGTACATAATTGGGAACAAATTTACATACATATAAATAACTACATATGCACATGTATACTCACATGTACATACATGTGCATGCTTGTACATGTATGTTCATGTAAGTACATGTGTGCACATGTATATGCATATACATTTATGTACATACTTGTAAATGAATGTATATACGTGTACATGCATGTGCAAATTTCCAGACATGTACATAACTGTAAATACATATGGACACATGTACTTAAATGTACACATGTAAGTGTACTCCCATAATCTGTACATGTCAGTACAAGCATGTATACATGTGAACATATACATACATGTAAATATATATACACACATCTATAAATACATGTCCATACATGAACACACATGTGCACACATATGTATGTAGATAGAAGTGCATGTGTACAAATGTACATATATGTGCAAGTACCTACAGTACATAGTTGTGCACACATGTATTTACATACAAGTACATACACATAAATACATATACACACATGTACATACACATACATAGGCACACATGTATGTAGTTGCTTGTGCATAAATATGCAAACATGTAGATACACGTACATGCATGTACATACTTGTGCACACGTGTACATACACGTATTTGCACATAGTTATACGTACTTGTATGTACATATATATACGTGCATATATGTACATACAATTATGTACAAATATTTATATACATATATGTACATAAAAGTACGTACAACTATGTACAAATATGTACACCTTTGTACATAAATGTATGTGCATAAATGTACATATATATGCAAACATACATAACCTGCATACATGTGCACAAATGTACATATTGTACATTGCTTTACACACAAGTGCACACATGTACATACATGTGGAAGCATATGTACATACATTTACATAATTGTACATATGTTGCAGGAAGGGAGAAGCGAGGAAGAACAGCTTTGCTCCAGGTGTAGAACTCGCACCTGTAATAATTAGGGAATGCAAGAAACAGACTACATACTCTCCACATGGTGTGTAGCAAATCATCTTTATTTTGAGCCACCTTATATACACTGTGGTCACGTACACACTTAGTCTATGATCTATAACCTTTACCATTACCTAACTTCTTCTATATGTAATTAACTTGTGGAAAAACATTCAGTCTACATATCAACACAATACTTTCTGTTTTTACATTCTTCTCAGACATGCATCAGCTTTTGAACAAAGGGTCTTAATAAAGATCACAATGAGCTGCAAGGGGGAACTGGTGAATGAAACTCCTCAAGCACACACTTAGTTAACCCAATGGATAACTGGATTTATGACTTTGTTTCTCTACAGAGCAGAGTTTTTTAGGCCCCAGGACATTACATGTAGACATAAGTCACCCTCTGATCCGTATCACAAGGGGTGGTGATTTATTAATCCATTCGTGGATCGATGGGCACTTGGGCTTTTCCCACAACTTAGAAATTATGAATTGGGCTGCAATAAACATTCTGATACAAATATCTTTCTTCTAATGTGATTTTTGGTCTTCTGGATATACACCTAGTAAAGGAATTATAGGATCAAATGGCAGGTCTATTTTTAGATCTCTACGTATTCTCCAAATATCTTTCCAAAAGGACCATATTAGTTTGCATTCCCACCAGCAATATAGTAGTGTTCCCTTTCCTCCACATCCATGCCAACATCTCTGGTTTTGGGATTTTGTGATGTGGGCTAATCTTACTGGAATTAGATGATATCTCTAAGTAGTTTTGATTTGCATTTCTCTGATCATTAAGAATGATGAGCATTTTTTCATTGTCTATAGGCCATGTGCCCGTCTTCTTCAGAGAAGATTCTCTTCAAGTCCCTTGCCCACCCTGAGATGGGATCACTTGTTCTTTCAGGATTTTTTTGTTTTTGTTTTTGTTTTTTTTTTTTGGAGACAGAACCTCAAGCTGTCACCCTGGGTAGAGTGTCATGGCATTACAGCTCACAGCAACCTCCAATTCCTGGGCTCAAGCGAGTCTCCTGCCTCCGCCTCCCAAGTAGCTGGGACTACGGGCACCCACCACAATGCCCGGCTATTTTT